>JANHFX010012080.1:0-34652 GCA_027560015.1 Chloroceryle amazona | reverse complement strand
AGGCTGTAGGGAGAGGGGTCCTAGCTTCCCGTACATCGCGATATCTTCCGGCCGCCAGGCCCTAGCCAGCAACAATTTAAAAAAAAAAAATTGGAAAGGAAGAGTAGTATCTACAGTAGCTTTAAAATGTTGATTACCCCATGAGAAAAAAACCTATCCTTTTATAAAAAGTGTAGTCAATGCTTTAAAAATGTTTTGTTTAATACCATAACAAATCACTTTTTGATCTGGAACTACTGAAGGCTAGTTTACTATGTGTTTGTGTCTCTTCTCTGATTGACTCCTTAAGAGAATTACATTATAATTTCCTGTTAGCTTTGCATAGACCCACAATCTCCACAGTGTGAGCTCTCAGAGATGTGCAGGCTGCTGTGTTCAGCTGTGAAACCAGAAAGATCACAAGTTATTAGGGTTTTTTTCTCAGATATAGCTACCTACCATAAAACTTCTTGAAACAGATATCTCAGAGACTTCAATTGTTCTGCCACATTAGATTGAAATCAGTCAGTGAATCTGAAACTTATGGTGAAGAATGAGATACTTGCACTCACAGAGAGTAATTACATGAGCCTTGCTTTGTAGAAAACCTATTTCCCTTGTGTTTTCTCTAATATTTAACTGGATGTACTCATATAGTGCATAACTGGGATACTGAATGGGACTCTCATCTAGCCCAAATTCATTTTAATGAAATTTGTAGAAATTTAAAAATTTTTGAGACTTCTACATCTCTGTCAAATTCAGATGTTATACACAAAGATTAAAAGATTGTACTGCATAGCAGTATCAACTGAAATGATCAAAGTTACTTGTGTGCAAATTTTCAAAAGCTAATAGCTACATGGGGGAATACACACAAGCAGAGATTAAGTTGCTTCTGGAATAAAACAAAGGCAAAGAAAATACACAAATGTATTTTAATGTGTTTTAATTGGTGGGCCCCATTTTTACTAATCTTATATTGGAGTAAAGCTTAACTGAAAATATGAGCAATTATTGAACTGAATTAGTTTAAAGAAAACTTTTTAGCTTACTGAAAAAGTAAGTTTATTTCTCTGTAACATTATATAGTATTTATTAAGACCATAATTTGCTCCCAAGAGAGAAAAGCACTGTAGACAAGAAGAAAACTGATGAGGTAGGTTACTAGGACAGAAAAATAAGGTGATCATTCTCTCTATGTAAAAAAGTATTTAATAAATTTATTTAACTAATTTAAGTATTAATTTGTTGTTGTTTTATTGGAGACTTCTATTAATATTGTTCTTCTGAAGATTCTGTAATTCTGATTTATGTGAAGCTAGACAGGAAACTATCTTATTTAGCATTAGATTTGACATGTACTTATCTGCTTGGCAAACTTTAATAATTCTTCAATATCATATTTGTTGACATCAACAGTGTTTCCAGAAATCAAGTAAATAACATACATTATCTCCAAAGTTAGACCATGCACAAGCATCTAACCTTTGAAATATAATAAAGAAAAACATATGACTGCTTGGAAAGAATGCCAACATTTACAGCTGAATCCAAATGTTTGACAGATTGTAAACTGAATATGGTATACCTAGAAAGAAAGTGCTGTGTAGGGAAAAAAGTACATGACAGACTGCGCAAACAAAAATGCAGAAAGGAATATTAATGCAGTATCTTAGGACAACAGAGAAACAAGGTCAGCCTAAATCATACTATTAGGGTTTTCAGCTGCAGAAAATAAAAGGATCCCAGTGATGATCCCTCCTAAAATCAGGGACATCTTCAACTAGAACAGGTTGCTCAGAGCCTCGTCAAGTCTCACCTTGAATGTCTCCACAAGCTATCTGAGCAACCTATTCCAGTATCTGATAAACTTAAAAGTAAAATAATTTGTTGTTACTATTCTGTGGATTTTACTGTATTTCAGTTTGTGCCCATTGCCTTTTGCCTTTTCACTGAGCATCACTGAGAAGACCTTGTCTCTGTCGTCTTTATTCCCTTCCATATACACCAAGACCTCTCAGACTTCTCTTGTTGTCCAACTTGTTTTTCTTGAGGAACCCCGTGTCTTTTCTGCAAAGGTGCTTTCCAGGAGGCCGACGTGGCATTATTCCTCCCCAAGAGCATGACTTGGCATTTCCTTTTGTTGAACTTCATTAAATTCCTCCCTAATTGTCCAGCCTTTTGAAGTCCATGCGAATGGCAGCATTTTCCACAATCATATCTTGAACCTAACACTCCTCCCGGCTTTTTATCTCATCTTTGTACTTGTGGAGGATGAACTTGGTTCCACCATCCAGGTCATTAATGAAGACATCTCAAAGTGCTGGCCGCAGTATGAACCCCTGGGTAGATACTACCAGTGACTGGACTCCATGTGGTCTTCATCTACTGATCACAGCCCTCTGAAATGAGTGATTCAAACTCACTATTAATCTATCTTACTGTCCACTTACCTATTTCATACTTCATCAGTTTGTCTCTGAGTCAATTACTGAGATATGCTGAATAAAGACTTATTAATGTTACACTTTCTGTGGCACAGACATAACCACAGCAACAGACACTTTGAGAGGTACCTGCTCTGGCATGGGCTTCTTCACAGCCACAGATGCTTCGGAGTGTCCTGCTCCCACATGGACTCATCCACAGGTCACAATGCCTTCGAGTTGCTACCAGAGTTCCATCCTGTCCGGTACAGCAGTGCTGAAACAGCAGCAATGTCCTGGCCATCTCCTACCTCAGATGCATCACCACTAAGGTTATCAAAATGTTCCCAGGTACAGCAGAATAAGATGATAAGCAGTATAGAAGTATAGCAAGCAGTGAAAGCAGAAAGCGACCAACAACATGCACTAGACTCTAATATACAGTGATACTGCTTCTAGAAGTGATAAAGCTTGATGTCATACAGTGACTACCAAGGACTGGTATGAAGAAAGGCTATTACTTATACTTGCTCCTTGACTTGCTCAAGGTCATTGCTAAATCTTGTGTACCACATTCGGGGTGCTGCAAGGAGGATCAGACAGGACAGGTGACCATAAACTGACCAACAAGGCATTCCATTCTATGTACATCATACTCAGTATAAAGCTGAGGGATGACAAGGGTCAAGATCTCTTCAAGGGCTAGCATCTGAGAAGGACTTGATCTGTTCTGCCTTTGGTCTCAATCCCTGTGTTCCCGAATCCAGTTCCAGACTCAAGCTCCTGAATCTAGTTCCTATGTGCCATTGAGTCTAGTTTGGGACTTCCCCAGTGCCTGCCCAGAGTACCAGGGGTGACTGTAATGTAATTGCCATCAGGGGCGTTGGGCTCCATAGTGGTACTGTATATACTTGTATATATTTAATTTTATCATTATTATTTTAACTAAAGCAGGTTTAGTTTTCTTTTCTAATCCATGTCTCTCTCAGTCCCTTTCTCTTCCCCTCTGGGAAAGGACAGGGGTTAATATAGAGCATTTGTAGTTCATCTAGTGGCTGACTCAGCCTCTAAACCTTAACAATCCTGAACCCTTTGAGCCCTATGATGAGTGACAAGTACTGTTGTGGTTTAACACTGGCTGGAAATTAAACACCACACAGCTTTTCCCTCCCTCCCCATGTGATGGGGGTGAGAATCAGAAGAGTAGAAGTGAGAAAAGTCATTGATTGATACAAAGACAGCTTAATAAGTAAAACAAAAGCCATGCATGCGAGGAAAGCAAAACAAGGAATTTATTTACTACTTCCCATCAGCTGACCAGTGTTCAGCCCTCTCCAGGGAAGCAGGGCTTCATCGCATGTAACAGTTATTTGGGAAGAACAATTGTCATCACTCTGAACGTTCCTTCTTCTTCCTTACTCTTTATATGCTGAGTATGATGTCGTATAACATGGAAACCCCTTTGGTCAGTTGTCAGCTGTTCCAGCTGCACCCCCTCACAGCTTCTTGTGCACCCCAAGCCTACTCACTGGTGGGATGGTGTGAGAGGCAGAAAAGGCCTTGACTCTGTGTAAGCACTGCTCACAATAACTATAAAATCTCTGTATTGTCAACATAGTTTCCAGCACAATTTCAAAACTTAGCCCATGATAGCTACTACAAAGAAAATTATCCCAGCAAAAAACAGTGCAAGGACCCATGGTGGAGGAGAGGAAAAGTGTGAGGAAGAAGGAGCAAAAGAGAGAGGATGTTATGCACTGACCACAATCCGCACTCCCCATCCCTCCTGCATTGATTGGGGAAGGGGTTGTAGACAAGTCAGGAGGGAGGGAGTGAAGTTGAGTCTAGGAAAAAAAAAAGGTAGATAGGGGGAAGTTTGGTTTTGGTTTTGTTTTGTTTTTTTTTTCCCTCACCATCCAACTCTATTTTAATTGTCAATAAATAAAATTAATTTTCTCAAAGCTGAGTCATCTTTTTCTCTGGTTTTATCTTAGCCCATGACTAATTTTGTCTTATTTTTCTCCCCATCCTGTTGAGGGTGAAGGATTGAGAGAGCAGCTGTTTGGTTGTCTAGCAGCTGGCCAAGGTCAACATATCACAAAAGGAAAATAAAATTAAATTGCTCATATTGCAAGCTCCGATAATGTTATTGTACCCTAGCGAGTGAAATATAAGGTTATCTAAACTCAGCAACAAATAGTTTCTTCTCCTTTAGTTATAACTGAAAGAGGCTATATGTTAGCATTCACCAAACATTTTTATCTATCATAATCAATGTTTAAATGGAAGACATGAGAAGATTTTTAATTATATGTTCTACACTATTGGTTGTTGTATACCGTAGGAGGACGTTGAAAGAAAGTGTATTGTGAGAGATTACTGGACAACATTCTCAACAAGTCAGAGACTTGCTTTTACTTCTGAACTCTCTCTGATGACCATGAATAAAGTAATAATATATTTCTATATCTTATCATAGGAATACAAATATGGGGTTTAATTTTTAATACTGAATTTTGGCATCTAAGTATGAGAAGAACCATAATGATACTAAATAGAACTACAATAATGATTCTTTATGCACTGCAAACTCCTGATGCTATGATCATTTAATAGGCAGTGAGAAAAAAGAGGATCCTTCTTGTCTGTTCTGTCCAGAAGATTCTTCTGGAGCAAACTTCCTGTCCTGGAGTCTTTGAGGACTGCTACTCTACCAGCATTTAAAAGGCTCAATAACTGACTTTTCTTGCTTATCTAATAGCTGTTAACACACTAGAAGCAGCAGACAATGCAGAAAGAAATGACTGTACAGTGTCCTTTAGTCTTCAGATGAGACAGACAGCAAAGAAGGAATTCACAGAAACAGTTACTTTGTAAAGAGTTGCATAAGCAAAATGGGAAGAAGGGGAAAATCAAGGTGATACAAAAGTTTTAAATAAACCTTTTGAGACTACCAACAACAATATTCTCTTGCACCCACAGGTCAAACTTTTGGTTATATTTTATTGTGAAAAAAATAGCAAATAAATTATTCATTGTAGGTAATTATATACAGGATATTCTCTTGGGAAGTAGAAATCTCTCATTTTACTTCCTTATCCCAGTAGATTTAGACACAGATATGCTATAGGACAACCATCCTAATAGGATATAAAGTTATTCTTTTTCTCTCTGATCTGCACAATGAGGTGTAATTGATAATCAAGTTAACTAATACAAAGAGGACAAGTTTATAAGCAGAAACAGGTAATATTTTATTCCAGAATACCTAACTGACTGAAATCAAGTGTATTGCACTGGAATAAGACTGACATGCATTACTATATTAAATCACACTGAGGATGGGATTTAGCTCAAGTAATTTTAGGTTTATACAGGATATATAATGATGTGATAAGGCTGCCTGAACATAGGACTCTAAAATAATCCCAGTCTAAAGTAGGTACCATTCAGTAATCAGAGCAACTCTTTAGAGGACACTAACTGTAACAACTAAACTATTAATTTGGTTGCCCATGGGCACCTAGCAACTTTTGAAGCATCTCCTGCATTTTTTTGAAGCATGTCCTGCTTCTATGCCCAGCTGTGTGGTGGGTTACCATTCACCTGGTAACTCAGCTGCATCACTGGAATATAGAGAAAGGGGGAATATTTATTGAGAACAAGAACGAAAAAGCTCATGGTCTTGAGATAAAGACAGGGAGATTGCTTAACAATTACCATGACAGGTAAAAGGGGCCACATATTCTTCTGATTGGTCCAGAGGTGCCAAGTCACCTGAGGAGGTCAGCTGTGCCCTGTGGTAGGCCCATTGGACCCAACTGGAAACAGCTGTGTGTGGCATAGTGCAGGCCCAGGCTTTCTTCATATATACCACTCTGTCAGCCTCGCTGCCAAAACCTTGCTATCTATATCCAATGCAGGCTATTAGTGCAGAAGGCCAAATTTTCCCCAGACGCACAAGAGTTA
This sequence comes from Chloroceryle amazona, assembly GCA_027560015.1. Classification (NCBI taxonomy): domain Eukaryota; kingdom Metazoa; phylum Chordata; class Aves; order Coraciiformes; family Cerylidae; genus Chloroceryle; species Chloroceryle amazona. The sequence continues at coordinate 28,275 of JANHFX010012080.1, read as the reverse complement.
CAAATACCAGCTTCTTTGATGTATCTTGGATACTTTAGAACATCTCAATGAGACTAGACACTTAAGTAAATGTAACTGAAAGAAGCCCCGATCTCCAGAAAAATTTGTTACTGCATACATGTAAACTTTTACATTATAGGTCCCTAAAGTTAAAAGAAACAAATCCCATCCAGAAAGTTGCAGCATTTCTCAATGCCTAATTAGACCACTACATAAAAAAAAGTCAAGGATTCTACCAACTAACCTTGAAAACAAAATACGAATGCAGCTAGTCTGCTCATTCACCCCTGCTCTACTTTTCTTTCAGAGAATAGCCATATTTGTCTACCCAGGGCTGTACAGGGAGTATATAGCTCAGGGACATTAAGTCTTAAGTTCATAAAAGGCTCTAAGCTCTCTAGAGTAACACCATTTAGAAAACATTTTGGTTACTTTCTAAACATTTTACTATTTCAGCTATCAATTGGGAAACAGTGTCTGCCTCCTTATTGCTTAAATTCTATGTTCAGGACAAGACTATGCAGTTAAATTCTACTTAAATTCACAATATTCACAGAAAGCGTCAAAGTATTTTAAACAGTGAAAACTTGTTCTTTTAAAAAAGAAAATTGAAGATTTCAGATCAGTCCTTAAAACATCCATCCTTGCCTCTAATATTATCTCACCAGTGTCTTTCTTCCTTTACACTGAATGTTATTTGCACAGCAGACCATAAGAATAATAATAAAAAAAAACAAACTTTAAAAAAAAGTGGAACTATTAAGAAGCTAACTAAGAAAGAAGTAATAAATTTCCATAATTTTTAAAGAGGGAGTAGGAAAATAACTTTGTGTTAGAAACTTGTGCTCAAATTGCCCCAAATTTATGTCACTAGTTTTAATTTATGCCCTAAAAATTAACAGCTTTGTTGTTGTTGTTTTTTTTTACTGGGGGGATGTGGTTTATTTGGTTTATTGCTTGGCTGTTTTTTTTCATTTGGTTGGTTGTTTTTTGTTGTTTGTTTGGTTTTTTGTTTGTTTGTTTGTTTTCCCAATCCAAATAATTCTACATATAATAAGGCCTAAGAAGTAATTTTAATCCACATACCTGCATGTTCTTATATAGTTTATATGTAATCTATTCACTCTAGGTTCCGTGTGTGAGCAGAAACACTACTAGTGACTCAGTCTACCTACAATATCAATTATCCTTTAGAAATGTTTTTCTTATTTGACAAAAAAGGGATGTATAGCATTAAGTAGATTTTAAACAAAGTGACTTAGTTAAGATCTGGATTCATGCCCTTAAGCTGACACACTGAGAGCTTTTCTTAGGAAAAATTGAGCTCCCTCTTTGTGTCAGGTTCCCTATTTCTCCAAAGAGATCATAATCTCTGTGTACACTTAGTTCAAACATTGCAAATCAGACAGTATCTATATTTGTTTGGATTCTTCCTCTGCCATTTGTGTGAGATGTACAGGCAATACCACACATTTCCCAACAAATGTATATCAATATCATATTTGTGAAAACAAAGATGCAATAAGAGGATTGCTCATGAATAGCTTTTAGGAGGCTGGAATGTTGTGAGCAGATTGAACTCCAAATATCTGGAAGGATTCTTAAAGGATTGCTTAAAAGGAAATCTGGAAGGATTGCTTAAAATAAGGCAACTGAACCACAGGGTTAACAAGTAGGCAGTTCAATGCGTGTGCTAAGCTATTGTTTGCACTTACTTTCTTACCCAGTATAACAGGTCCTAAACTGAGGACCACAGAAGACTAGCTACTTCATTGTGTGCCATAGTTCACCTTTTCAGCTCTGCTTAAAATGACTCATCTTCAAATACAAATTTTCTACCTAATACTGATGCTTTGACAGATCATCCAGCGTGTGAAACAGCCAAATTGAAGTCAAACTAGTAACACCCAAACTCATTGAACTGTCTCCGCTGCTCTGGCAAGAAGAATAACTCCATATAGGTAGATGGAGTTATATCCTGCCATGCTATGGGAGTACAACCAATACACTGTCCAGTATGCTGCACTGCAGTATCAGCCCAGACTGTTATCTGTCCTTTATGAAACAGAGAACTTGACAGGAGGAAGTCAGTTTTTCTGACATAATGAAGTGAACCATACCCTAAATAGAATATACATTCAATTCACCTTTCCCTAGATGAAATATAGTTTTCTATTTTTTTTTATTTGATGTCTGTCTTACAACATTTTATGAAACCTTTCATATCTGTAGCCAGAACAAGAGAGATTGGCCTGTAAGTCTAAGCTACACTTGCACAAAGCCTCACCTGAGTGCTAGAAATGACAGAATGATTCAAATCAATATTAATTCCCAATTTCTTGGACAAATAAAAGTTCATTGCCCATCAGAAAATGATTTGTTACTGTTCTAACTCCACACATAGAATTCATAGTTAACCCTTGTAGTAAAGTTCCCACCCATCCTAGCTTCTTTTCTTTCTAACAAAGAAAGACAATGCCAAATTCCCCTCAGTCATTTACAAAGAAGCAAAAAGTATACATAAAACCTGTCCTAGTATATTTGCTGTGGCTTTCTTACCAGAAAGTCTTATTTTTGCTTCTTTATATGCTAAGGAATTAAATTATATCCAATACTTACAGTAGATTCCATTAGTTAGTATCTGTATGCTTTACAGAGAAAACCAGTAATTTTTCTGTCTTTTAGAGATGGGAAGGGTGAGGCACAAAGAGAGGAATGTGTTGGCTGGTGTTATTCCTCTTATTCACCACCTTGACAGTACAGTAGTGAAGTATATACTTGTTATGATAATGGAAGCAGTTGCTTAAGCAAACAGCTTAATTTTCTGCGGTCCCATAGAAGAACTGTCAATGGGAAAAAAAAAAAAAAAAAGAAAAAGAAAACATCAGGTTTTGAAGTACATATATATACATCAGTCTTGAAAGAACTTGAAAGAATCAATAGAAGTTAACTACAATCAGAGTTCTCACAGAAAAACACCTTTTTTTTTTTTTCTGTCAGTATATTTCATTGTAATTAAATAATAATTTGAAATTAAATTCACAGTGGCAAATAAATTATAATAGCCATTAAAATTGTTGTTCTTTGAATTACTGTAATATTTGTATAGTCTTATATTCAGCTCTCAAAACCTTTTTTTCTGAGCATTTTTTGAAGATTAGTGCAAGCATCTTTATAAAGTGTCATTCAAAAGCAGATGAATGTGGATGGCTAATGGATACAGTGGTAGCAATAGGATTCTGCTTTCAAACGTTAAAGCTCTCAAATATGTACAAAGAACTAAATTTTAGAAAATTAGGAATTAAATTAAAAAAAAAAAAAAAGAGGCAAACAAACCTGAAGAAAACAGACCTCAGCGATTTTCATTTTTTTCTAAAGGGAATATAAATTTCAATAGGACAGTAGTTCATAATAGCTTACAAGTAATGATTCTAATTGCTGTACTGTAAAAATGACAGTTGGAGATCAATATGTCATAGAAGAAAGGCTCTGTAGGTTCTTTGGATTGGTCTTTTGTTATGTATATTCCCATAGCTGTCATACCCTTCCTATAAGATAGGTCAGAAAAGTTAGATAGATTTGAAATATATAGAAAGCATTTGATCTAAAAGAAAAGTTAGATGACAAGTAAGTCATCAGGGCTGCACAGCATCTGCCTGAGATATCTGACAACCAGTAAATGTGAAACTGCAGAAGTGATGATCAATGTGTCTATAACCTACCATTAAAAAGAGCTACAGTGAGACAACAATAATTTTAGCATTGCTGTCACCACTCTCACAAAAGGAGTGATCAATGTAAGCTTTCATTCTATGAATGAGTCTAGACTTTTTCAACTAAACTTCAGTATGAATAAAAATCAATGTAATTAGGGAAAACACTAAAAATTGCTGGAAAACACCCATGTGATGATGAAATCAGATCTGTCAGTTGCCACTGGGGAAAGTGATTTTGGACCCAACAGAGGCAGTGCTCTGAAATCAGTCTGAAATGGCAGAAAACAAAGCTAACAAAATCATGGGCATCATCAGGAATGATATAGAGAACAACAAAGAGGATAATATTTAACAGGTCTCGCCCAAGGCTTGTGTGGGAAGTCAGAAGCAGAGAATGGAAACATTTTCTAGGTCTCTGCAGCCTTTAGTTCCTGGAGCAGAAACTTAAACTCTGGCTCACATTCCTCTTCTTCTCAAAATATGATCCACTGAAAAGGAGTAAAATTATAATTATGGTGATTAAAATGAACCGTAGGTTTGGAAATGTTTTAGGGTAGCATGAAAAAATCAGGAGATCAAAAGAACACATAGTAGCTGTGACAAATGATTATAGATACTTTGCTAGTTTGAATGCCAATTTGAAACTCAGTTTCCACACAGATATAAACGTCAAGAAAGTTGCCTAAAATCTTATGTGACTAATGAGTATTTTGCCAGTAAAAAAAAAAAAAAGTATCTGTACAGGAAACATTTTCATATTCTAAATATATTTATCAGACTTCCCCTTAGAAACAAGGTGTTTCTAGACATTTGCTGATGTGACACAATTTTGAGATCTTTTGTAACACTTCTATGTTCTTTGTTGTCAATACAAAGCTTCTGAAACAACAAACACCATTTCTGCACATACTGAATAATTTTTCTGCACATTTAATTCACAACCCGCATCCAGAAGATGACAGCAAGCTACTTTGTCTATGATCTTAAATTGTCCCATACTGGAATGACATAAGACATAGCAGAGACCTGTAACTCTTTCCCTTACTTATTAAGAACAAATTACCTAAGCAAAGAACCATCCTCTGAATCACCAGGAGTTATGCACCTAACTATCTTTTATAAATCTAAGTCCCAGTCTTTACCTTTGTAAGTCTCAAATGAGAAAGAACCAACAGCTTACAGATTTGGAACACAGAAGACAAAATCAAACATTTCTTTTTTCTTTTCCTCCAAGGTTTCTGTTTACTGGCGAAATAATAAAAAAATGATAGATTTTTTTGTCTTGTAGTTGTCATTAAAAAAACTGATTCATTAAACATTCAACAAAGACTCTTCTCTAGTCCTGCCATAAAATTGTCAGATGCAAGGGACTGTCGTTCTTGAGACAAAGTGTACCTTTCTATAAAAAAACCACTTGGAAATCCTATCTTTTTCAACAGCTTCTGAAGTACTTTTCCAGGATGTCTTTCTTAGGTTGATCTTTCAAATTTGTCTGCCCTATGTAGCTACAACTCACATGCAGTTATTGCCTGATGGCAGTCATTTCAGATGAAAAATGGTTTACTATGACAGCTATCTTATTGGAAATAGTGAAGAGATCTGCTTTTCCACTTCATTAAAAATGCAACCAGAAATTAATTAAGGCACACAGCCAATAGTAAGTATGTTATTTAGTTCCAGCTTAAAAGTGGAGCAAATAAAAGTTAGAAGCAGAATAATTAAAGTATTTAAGGGAGATAATAATGACTTCTAGAAAAATTATGAGAAGTAGAATGAAATTGCTATACTAAAAGGGTAAATAAAGAGGATTTTATAATACAATAGTGTTGTATAATATTTAGAATACTGCTGAATCCCCACAAGTTAGAGTACTAGAGAACTCATCATTGTGTTATGAATAAAGACTGCATTCCTTAATTAACGTTTATGTTTATTAAATGGGGTTAATAAAAGGCAAGTAAACAGCGCTGGGTACACGGGGAGCCTGTGCTCTACCAACATGCACATGCCCGAGGCAACAACAGATCCTCTTTTATACATGTTATCTTAATACATATTCATAACAGGGAGAGTCATCATAATTAGTTCTTGGAAGGGGCATTCCCACATTAGTGCATGCGTTCTCTGTCCTAGTGGTCTCTCTGGTGGTCACCCACGACGAAGATTTTAGTGTTTCTCACCGGTTCTGTCCTTCACTTCATCTCCTTGTCCGAGCAAAAAGCATGGTTTAGCCAATCAGGTCCATTCTTAGCCACAAATTTTACAGTTAAACAAGCAACAAACTGGTTTAACCAGTCACTATCCACAGTTGTGGGAACTCTGTTTCATTCCTGTTCCTGTTTGTTAATTACTATTGCACAGCTCATGGATTCCACTGATTAGCCGGGTATGCCTCACCACACCACTGACACGAATTGTTACACCATATATCACAATTGCAACTGGTAGATTTTTCAACATCCATTACTCTAGAGCAATCAGTCTAACAGGACCAGTGAGAATTTTTATCCTGTAACAGGTAGTAAAAAGTTCACAGCCCCTTTTTATCTTCTTTGTTCTGAGGTTAAGTTTAAGATTTGGTTGCAGCAGTTGAAGGTGTGACAGAGATGAGTCCTAATGCATAAAGTGAGAGACAAGCAGGAATACCAGTGAAAGAAACTATTTGCTAGAAAAAACTGATAAACTGCATAAATGCACTGACACTTGTGGCAGCTGAGATCCTTCTTGCATTCAGGGACCCCAGTGAAAATACATAGAGTGTTTTTCAGTTGTAAGAAAGGTTGAGTAGCAGTCATTCCAAATTGTTGCAATGTGATGAAATATTTATTACATAACCTTAATACATATTTAGTGTGTTGTGAAGTATTGGGTAAGTATTAGATAGTTGTCCTACTCACCGCCAAGAACAGCTCCAGTGCAAGCAAGTCCATGCTGGGGACTGGAATTGTGGTGAAAAGGGCTGGCAAGGAGCTCTTTTGAGGCGTTTTCGAAGCCAGGAGAGCTGCCGGCTCTGCTGGCGCCAGCAGCTGGTGGACAGCTGTTGAGGTGGCCTGGGCAGAGCAGCTCCACTGGTGGCAGGTCTCAAGGAGCTGTGACGGTAACAGCCGGCACTTGCCAAGACCACAACCCTACACCCACCGTCATAAAAGATGACGATGGGGAGCGCTGAGATAACAAGTGGTGAGTGGCATCACCTGGCCTCATAGGGCAGGCACACAGGGCGCACACTCACCTAGGGACCAGCTCCAGTGGGCGTACTGGGGAGGGGCAATCGCAACAAAAAGTGGGGGCAAAGGGCTTGTTTTGGCTTTCTTTTGCTCTTTTGGGGGACTTTTGGAAACTGGAAGAGTGGCCTCTCTATGCCGAGGGTGAGCAGTTTGTGGGTGGGCAGCAGAGGTGGCCTGGGCGGAGCAGGTCCCCTGGTGGCCACGCCCACGACATCCAACGCTGCCATGACAACGCCGTGAGGCCGTTGGCAGAGGTCAGGGCGCTGAGGCTCTGTGGCAGTCAAGGTGGTATCACAGTGACTCCACAGCTGTGGGGAGGGCTCTGAAATCTCCTTATGAGCCACAGCTGAGGATAGGGCCTCTACCGAAGCAGTGGGTACTAGCCTTAGGCCTGAAACCACTGCTCCTTCCAAGAAAGCCCCAGTGATGTCTGGTGTGTCCACCCAGCCAGAGCTGGTGCCCAAGGAGACCTCAATGCAGGCAGTAGCTTCAGGGAGCACCCAAACTGTAATGCTGGTGAAAAAGTCAGTTCCTGTACAAGGTGTGTTCAGGTTGATGACCTGTTAGATCAGGTGGCAGAGTTACAAGAAACTGCTGAAAGGTTATGTAGTATCTGTAGAGCTGAGATGGAGATGGAGGTGGCTTCGCAAGCATATTCCTGTTGAGGACGCCACCATGAATAAGGCACCTTGGACACTGGTGACCCGCAAAAGTAGGACTCCCTTTCAGTCTCCACCTTCCTCAATTGCAACCACAAACAGATCTGGGATTTTAACAGCCACAGACATGAACAAGGGCTGCAGGAAGTAACTGTGAAAGCAGCACACAGTAAACATCACAAAAAGAGATGATGAGTACTCATAGGGAGTGACTCTCTGATAAAGGGCACTGGGGCACCCATCTGCTGACCTGACAGTCATGAGGGGTCTGCTGCCTCCTGGGAATGAAGATCACAGACATTACTGAAAGGGTTCCACAACTAATTGATCAAAAGCACAGACTACTACCCCCTGTTCCTTTTTCATGCGTTCTTGAAAGACAGCAAACCAGAAGCTGAGCAGAATCAAGGAGGACTATAAAGCCCTAGGGGTACAGGTAAAAAAAAAAAATGGTGCACAAGTTACTTTGAGAGAGATGGGACTATTTAGCCTGGAAAAGAAAAGACTGAGAGGAGACCGTATCAATGTTTATAAATATCTAAAAGGTGGATGAAAAGAGTATGGAGTTGGACTCTTTTCCGTAGTGCTCAGTGACAGGACAAGGGGCAATGGACACAAGCTGGAACACAGGAGGTTCCATCTAAATATGAGGAAAAGCTTCTTTACTGTGAGGATGATAGAGCACTGGAATAGGCTGCCCAGGGATGTTATGGATTCTCCTTCTCTTGAGATATTTCAGTCCCCCCTGGATGCAATCCTGTGTAATATGCTCTAGGCGCTCTAGAGGTCCTTTTCAAGTCCCAATGATTCTGTGTGATTCTGTGACTGCTACAGTAACAAAATTGAGAATTAGCATTTAAATCCTTCTCTGCATCTTAGTTGTTTACACTTTTTTTTTTTTTCCTGAGTCTTCTAATTAGTGTTGAAAGTATGAAACTGTCTGCCTAACTTATACTGGTTATACTCACCAGTTAGATTAGCATTACACCATTACACAAGGTATGATCATGTTCATTCTATTGATGATTTTCATCTTCATTTACATTTTTTCAGGGAGAATATGTTTCACAAAAAAGCAGTAGCTGTAGGAGACTTTTTCATGAAACATAACTGGAGAGGTTGAATAGCTGTTAGTATGAGTTGGATTTTGTTCTTTTTCTTACAAGATTGAAACAAAGTGTAGGGTGTTTTCACCATTTCTGAAGGGTTGGTGTTTTGTAGCATTTTTCCAGTGTTAATGCTGGAAACTGGGAAAAACCACACAACATATATTGGAATGTTTTTTAAGGGAAAAAATTGTTGTAAATTAGAAAGTGAAATGAATTCTGCTTTTTTTCTAATCTACCTTACAATGCTGATTCTAGTGATGCTGGAAATGTTTATTCCTTCTTCTGAGTAAATCTAAGTTTGCACTATGAGGTTATTTAGGGATTACTATTGCAAACACATTAGATATTTATTTTTCACACTCATGAACCATATGCAGTACATTTTCCCCTGTATTTGACCACACAATTATCTACCCTAAAAAACCAAACATACTCCAAAATGTATATTTTTTTAGACATTTTAGGTTTTTAAGTACATAAGCCTTAAGGCTATATATAATCAGTAGATTATATCACCTTTTCCTGGTGAATAAAAAGCACAATTGAGTATAAAATGATAAGACTCCAGAAGATAAGACTCCAGAATGGCATGAGTGAACCCTCTATTTCCCCCCCCACAAGAAACCCCTAAGGATTGCAATCTATTGTAAAACATTCTTCACTGAATCAGGCCTTGAAGTTATGTGGCTATCTTGGTAAAATATCTTTAACTGAAATTAATTTTCCCTTCTAGTTCTACAATACAGACCATATGAATCTGTTAATTATAAATTTATAATAGCTATATTCCTCACTCTTCAGTATGGCTGTAGAAATAATAAATGCATATATATAACACATTACACTAAATTTTTTTAATATGCATTTTGGATTAATAAATAAGATACATTGAAGATGTTTACTGCTTAATCAGAATTTATGTAATTTGGTGCTATGTATAACTTTAGTAGCATGAAATAGCAGTATTTACAAGTACCCTTGTGTTTTGTTCTCAGCACATGGAAAGAAGCAAACAACAAGAAAAAAAGTATCTAATCCCAGAGCATCATGAACTGAAATATGAGAAGGACATACAAACAGCAAGAAAGAAGTTTGTGAAAACTGGGAAGAAAATTTTGGTGTAATAGTAGACAGTAGACTGTAGACAGTTAATGTAGTATATATTTGCATTTTTTGATTTCAAAGGAGTGAGATCATTCTAAATGTTTACAAGGTGCTTCCTTTACTCTTAAAGACAGCATAAAAGGAAAATTATGGCTGCTACTTAAAATCTAAGTGAACAAGGACAGTTGAAATCATTTGTATAGAAAATGTCAGTCAATTTTTTTATGACATGAGTATGAGGGTAGGAGTGATACTTGCATTCATATGAAATCGATGTATTATATAAAGAGAAGTACATAAAGGAGGGATGTAATTCTGTTGTTAGTATTGGTTATTGTCAATTTTCAATTTGTTTCCATAAATTCTGCTAGAATCAGGAACTTCCATTCAAATGAATACAGTATTTTATGTTATTGGAAGTAATATCTACTCTACCTTGCCATGCCTCTGTAACAAATTTAAGGAAAATGGAATGAAATGGCTGTAGAAGGTTGTATTTCCTTGTTCTCCCACTGCTGGGACTGATCAGCAAGGAAAAAAAAAGAAAAAAAAAACAAAACTGAGGATGTCAGACCTATTTTCTCATTAGCCTACTGAGAAACAATTTTTCAGCCAGCGGGCATTGTTACAATTCTACTAGCAGGCATAGAAAATAAGAGTGAAAAAAATTAATAAGTATAGATCCATTCTGTTGTCTAGAAGGTTATCAGTATGCTGGCATGATCAGCAATCCACTTGCCCAGGAAACTGAAGGAGTAAGTATTTTGGGCATTATTTTACTTCAGTAAATTCAAATCAAAATAAGAAGAATCAGGTTGAAAAGAATAAATTGTTTTCACCAGATGATTTTTTTTTTTTTTGAAGATATTAAGTGGTGCCCTATACTATTTAATAGTGCTACTCAAATGATGTACTGTGACAAGAGACCAAAAAAAAAACATATTAACACAAATAAGTTACTTCAATAGAGACTTGGGTATCTTTATACTTTATTGGTTTGTGAAGATCATGAGGATTTAGAATTTTTTTTCTGATTCTTCCATTTAAAATCTACACGTCCTTCTATTGAAGCAATTTTTAAACATCTGAAAACAGAAAGAAGTTTTGTTCTGAAGTGTATAATAATATTCTAAATTTCAAGTTCTTAAAATTGTTTTCTAGAGATATTTACACATTTTGATATTTTTTATAAGGAAATGCACACACAATTTTAGGAAACAGCAGAATATGACTCGAATTTCCAGATAGAGAGATGAGCTGGAGCTGATGGTTGATCTTGTCAGGCTCATAAGCTCCAGCTTTTTTTATGCTCAATTCAAGATTTCGGAGGGCAAGAAGGAACCCTGATGCATGACTATTTCTCACCCCATGCCAGTCAGGGCATGTACTCGGAGCAGATCACAGAACTTGAAACTATTCCAAGACAGGGAAAGGGAAGTACCCTGTGTTTATCAGTTCCAAAGATCAAGATAACTCTTTGTTCACTTTGAAATTACTATATTTCCTTGCTAAAACTTTGAAGTCACAAATAAATCTGAAAATTGTCTGTTCTTCTATGAAATTGAGTACAGCAATGAGCCTTTTCATAGCTTGAAAATACATAATGCTGAGAATAATAATGTGAAGCAATTATGTAGGGCAGTACTTCAAAGCATTTTATTAACATTTCATCCACTTCTAGAAGAGCTTTTACATCCTCTACCAGCATTAAAAAATTGTAATAAAACGTGTACCAATTAAATGACATATTCTCAATTTGCTCATCTATTAAATGGTGCTGAAATAAAAAGAACTAATACAAAGGGAAAAGTAAATTGAACCATTAAAAAAAAAAATTAAAAATCCACACCCTCTACCTGGCTAGACTGAAGATTTGATGGACTACTTTGAAAGTCAACAAACTCAGATTCCAGAAGACTAGCAAAGTAGACACACTGTCAAATTAATGACTTGTTATTTTGGAAAGGTGAATTGTAAAATAGTAAATGCACTAAAGCACACAGTAATGTGGTTTGGGTAATGGATCCAGGGCAATTAGTTTGATGTAACTAACTTCAGAATTAAGACAATCAGATCTAAACTAAGAATAATCTGAAGAATCTATATAGTGAATAAATAATTTGCCTCTTGTCAAGGGTTAGGGCTGGGCCAGCTACTGGACAAATGACAGATACTTGCTATCTCTCTAGTAACCCCTTTCCAATCCCAAAGGGGAACAGAAAGGAAATAAAGGAGAGAGACTTATGGATTGGAAAAGAAAACTAAAACTGCTTTAATGAAAACAGTAATGATAAAAAGAAATATAGAGAAATTCAATGTCAAACCCAACTCCGCAATTGTGTCACTACCACCACTGATGCTGTGGAGCAGGCACCGGGGAAGTCCCAGCCTGCAGTCAGTGTCCTGTCTGCTCATCCCCACGTTGCACTCCCCAAACTAGCACACAAGATTTTTCAGTGACTTTGGTCTGCACAGGAACAAGTTTAAGCAAGACCCTTTTTGCATACCAGGCCTGTGTAACATCGAACATTATCACTGCTGGAAGCAGACACTGTCTTCAGAAAACTGCCATTAACTTCAGGAAGTGCAGTTATTTAGAAGAGACTGAACTGAAAAATAAAATCACTGAGCAGAATTAGTTATGTTCTAATTCAAACCACGACACCTCTAAACATTCCTTGTGGTATGGCTTTCAAAAGAAATAAAAGGATCTGGAAAATAGAAAACATATGTTTAATAATAGAAAAAAAACAAAACAAACCAAAACCCACACCAAAGTATGCAGCTGTCTTATAGGTATGTAAAATTTTCATCAGTGGTACAAATATTAGATATGTGATATCCCCGCCCCGTTCTCAATTTTCTAATTCATAACTATGATAAAAATGATTAAACTTAATATTTGCAAATACATTCATTTCTAAATGTATTTTAACGCCACATTCACAAGTGGTATCAGACAAAATGACTACATGGTTCAGTGGCACAATACAAGCTTGATACTCAACATCTTGCACAAAATTTTGAGTTCATTATTGTCTAAATTAAATTAGAGTTCAGTTTTAACCATCCATTTCAGGGGTTTCATGAACTTTTTTTTTTAGCTTTCTGTTTGCTTCCACTCTTAATTGATTTTCCTGATTGCTTTCCATAGCTGTAGTTGTTCTAATTAAAACCCTAGCCAAGTAATCATGATGATCTAATTAACATGTTCTAGTTAATCTCCATCTGCAGGGGTTATTTTCTTTATAAATGTACTTTATGTAAGAAAGCTTTAATCATTTGTAGGCTCTTGTGAAACCTGATCTCTTCTTTCTCCCATTTAATCTTCCTCACAGACATAAAATTTTTCCTTCAGACATAAGATCTTAAAGTACTAAACTGATTTATAGTTTCTGTTACCTGTTTTTCAAGAACTAGCAATTGTGTTCTCACAGCAAAATGTCCCCTTTTTTATGACAGCAGATTCCCAGGTTTTTGCAAATGAAATTTTGGTGAAAAATTTAGCAGGGATTCAGTGTTTAATTGTATTTTAAGCATGCATACATACAGTAAATTTCAAATTTTTTTAGGTCTGAAGTAGGCTTTAAATCACAGTAGTGCATAAAAAAAAAATTGCTTTTAAAGTGGACATTACTATAATTTAAAGGCTTTTTGATGCAGTATTTGCATAGTACAATAATGATTGTGACAACTATGCAAATATTATGTTTATATTTCCATATAGAAACACCATAGAATAAAATGAAGTGAATAGCATTCAGTAGAATAGTTCTTGAGAATTTCAATTGTTTATCACTGGTTTATTCATAAAACAGAGCACTATCTTTGCTAAACAATCTAATGTTACTGCAGTGCGATTGAGTGGGTGGCCAGAACTGGGACAGGCCCAGCATTGTGTAAACATTAGTTAGCTCTTGGGTTACCTTTTCACCTCAACTTTTTAGTCTAACAAGACTCAGTGTCATTCTAGAGATCACTGCAAATGTCAATTTCAAAAGGCAACATTAGTGAAATTACACTTGATGTTGGATTTTCTACCTTATAAAAATCTTTTAAATTGTCTTCCAACACTATCACAACAGCTGTTGTGTCCTTTAGATCTCATACAATTCAATTGCCACATACCAGGAGACAAAGGCACAACAAAACCTCCATTCCTGATATTTTCAGCCATATCATAGACACAATGCCACTTGAATTGTTATGTACCAGGGTACCAGGTATATTAAGTCCTAAGAGTCCCAAATATAAATGTTATGTATTACAAATGTAGCCAACCTGCTTTAAAGTGGATGACAGATACACTGTATCTTTTTAGCCTGAGACTAGGGGATCTTTTCTTGGGACAGAGTCATTTTGCAGTGTGGATCTCTCATGCACTCTCCCATAAGAAATACTCCGATACCATTTCTTGACATAACAAAAATGCTTACATTTTAAGGATAGAGACTTTTTGTTACAGAAATACTGAAAGCAACGGTGAATTAGAAAGGATAACTGTTACTTGCAGCAAAATGGACTCAAAAATATCAGAAGTATTGACATATTATTGTGCAATTTTTTTGCTGACAGCAAAAGTATCTAGCCATACTAAAATATAAATAAATACAATAATAATAATAATAATAATAATAATAAAGTCTTTAAAGACTCCCTGGATAAGATACTTCTGTGTGTCATACACATCATTATGCATGTGTAATGATGGTTTCCCTGGGGTAAATGAAGAAAAATTACACAAAAACAAGTATCACTTCTGAAATCTATCATTCATTACCTCACTCATCTTTTTATACCCATTGATTATGGAAGTTAAACATTAGCATAGGATTCTATTTCCCTTTCTAAATTACACCGACATGAGCCCTCTTACTAACTTTATTTGGTCTTAAGCTTGAAACAATACAGAATATGAATGCATATATCATCAAATCTTAAAGCTAGAATTCTCAATTTATTACTTTCATTCTACACACTATTTGAATCCTCCATTTTTCTGAGAAATAGAAAAATAGGAAATAATTTTGTTCATTTTCATGTTCAGAGAAGTCATTTTTAACAAATGCAGAGGAAAATTAAACTCCAGACAATATATACTGAATACAGATGTCTGTATGTGCCTACACAGATGTCCTAGGATAGGCTCTGTTAGAATGTTTCATATACCAAGAGGCAAATAGAGCATATAGTCAAGAAGTCATGATTCAGCTGCTGAAATATAAGAGTTCTGAAAAGTCCTAAAATATGTAATTCATGTTCCATTAGGCTGCAAGGTAAGGAATAGGACCTATGGAAAACATGATCCTTTTAAAGTTAGGCGGATTGGTCTAGTGTTTTTAAAATCACACTATGCTTCTAAGTTCAGACAACAGAACAACATTTTATGATATTTCAAACAGTGTTAAATATCTAAATGCAGGAACTGAATCAAGCCTTAGAAAATTTGAAGACCTCCTCTATTGACTAAATGCAGGGACTTGATACAACTTCTTAACCTTAGACATATATAAGATTTGAAATATCTTAGGGTGTCTGGACTGGTCTTCAGGTGTCACTCTAGGAAGATAGGGCTCACCTACAGGTCTGACAGCCTTAAACAGAAGATTCTGATATCCTATGGCATCCTGGATGGCTTTTCTGTTTAGACCACATTTAGATCAAGCATCCTTTTACGCTTTGTTGTCAGTAATGACAGCTCAGATATCTACCTACACATTTACATTTAGACAGACACCCTTAGTGTTTTCTGCATTCAGGTCATGTACTTTTGAGAATACTTAAGTTGCTGTGAGATTGTTTCTAAAGTGTGGTATAAAGTAGCATTAGCTATGAGCAACAGAAGCAGAATATGTTTGTTTGGGTTTTTTTAACAGCCTTTTGCTTTCTTTTTGAAACAGAATATACAAAAAAATTAAAATCCATTAGAAATTCTTCCTTTTTCCTTCTAACACTGCATTGTGTAGTGTTGTATAATATAAAGACTTTATACAAAACATTGGGGAAAGATCTTATAGATGACAGCTTCAATATGTCAGTTAAGAGAAGTAGCACATTCATTGCAAACTTAGAACAAATTACACCATATATAAAGCCATGAACCTATGACCACATTGTCTACTGAAAACCCTGTATCCAATCTAGAAGTGATATAAAGATGAAAAAAAATAGGAGGCAGTATTCTTCAGGTTAGCATAGCACAGTATTACATGGTGCTTTCTTTGCTGGATAGACTAGATTGGTTTTACATTCTGCAGTGTGATTCTGACCAGTCTTCTCATCTGAAGCCCCATTCAGTGGGACAAGATCTAACAATCATGTTAATTTAATGGTTTTCAGAATGTTTTACAGACACTTCCGGTATTACTAAAATGTATAGTCTGTTTCTGTAAGCTTTCCTCAAAAAATTTCTCTTTTTAGATATTAACAATTCAATAACAGCATGACTTCCTTCTGCATAAAATTATTCACAGTATTCATTTTTGCTTCATCTTAGATACCTGTTATTCAGAAAGGAAATCATCTGAAATTCAGAAAATATTCCTGGAATTTAATCTAGAGTTACAAAGATGAGGTTTAAATATGATTATGAAAAAAAAAAAAACACAGGAGAGCATTAATTTAGCATACATGCTATCAGATTGCAAAGGTGTTAACAAAGGTGTTAACATAAATCACTTGAGAAAAAAAAGAAGTAAAGCTTTATGAGATATGTTACTATCATTTTAATTATGTTACTGTCAGCCTTCATATGATGTTAATAAACACTTGTATTTATACAGTACATTTATAAGAATCCATTCATTTATTGAGTTTTAGATCTAAACCCAACATAAA
Source organism: Chloroceryle amazona (assembly GCA_027560015.1). Classification (NCBI taxonomy): domain Eukaryota; kingdom Metazoa; phylum Chordata; class Aves; order Coraciiformes; family Cerylidae; genus Chloroceryle; species Chloroceryle amazona. The sequence goes on along the minus strand of JANHFX010012080.1, from coordinate 11,623 downwards.
AAAAACTGTTGTGTAGAATAGAGAATATGCAGGGTAACAGAGGAAAAGTATAAGCTGAAATTACTGCAGGAATTTTACATTTGTGTGCGACTACCTCATCATTTATGCAGTACCTTTCCAAAAAGCTCCAGTTGTCTCTATCTGGGCTTTAACTGATTGGTATTTCAGACTTATACCCTGGAAGAAATCAGACTGAAAGCATCCTAGGACGTTGTAAGGCACGGAATACTCTTTTAGCTAGTTGAGGTCAGCTCTTCCAGGTGTGTTTCCTCCCAGATTCTTGCTCTCTCCCAGCCTACTTGCTGAGGGGGCAGAATGGGTTAAAAAGAAAGCCTGTCCATCAGTGGCCAAAACACTGGTGTGTTGTCAACACTGCTTTACCCAAAAATCTAAAACACAGAACTGTATCTCTTTCTCTGAAAAAAGTTAAATGCATCCCAGCCAGACCTGGTACACTCATGTGGAATTAAAATGAGAGGAAATAATACGCATGAATCACAGAGGACAGAGTCAAAGAGAGATGTCTATGGCAAGAGTGGAACTCATCTCACACAGTTTTGGTTAGGTTAAGGTTGCTTTGTGGTGTCTTTTTTTAATCTAGAGAGGCAACACTGAGGGATAGCCGGTGTATAACTAATGTTATGGTTTGTCCTCTGGAATTGGGTATCATTTTCCCTTATTATACAGACAGTCTAATGGAAGAATTCATCTCATCTAACAACTAAGGTCCTTATGCTTTTTTTAAAGTTGGTGAAAGAAAATAATAAATCCCTGACATGGAGTGAGAATAGTATTTATCTTAAATACCATTTTAAGAAGAGATTATTCACATCCTGGAACAGGATGGATTCAACTGCTATATAAAATTTGACTATGAGAATTTAGATTTACACAATTAATTTGTGTATGCTTGAAATTAGAAGCTATTATTCTCACTGTAGGTAATTACTGTAGACTATATATAAATTTTGGATAGTTATCAAGCCCCAGTGCTCTGGTGAAGTGATGGAGGAAAAATCACAATACATTAGTATTGTATTTGAAATATAATGACTTGATTTCGCACTAACTGAAGCCCCTATTTAAATGCGAGGAATCATTCATAAATTACTAAAACACATGCATGTACTTTTGCACAATCTTCCTGTCATAGCAAAATTCCCTATAGAAAACCAGTGCTGATTTCCATGGGAGTTTTTTTTTTATTTTCAACTTCTTTTAGGATGAAATCTTGACCATATCAGATCAATGGTAATTTTGCCTCTGACTTCTGAAAATCTACATAATCATAGAATCATCTAGGTTGGAAAAGACCCATGGGATCATTGTGTCCAACCTTTCACCTTACTCTACAAGTTCACCCCTAGACCATATCCCCCAACACTACATCTAAGCGATTCTTAAACACATCCAGGGATGACAACTCAACCACCTCCCTGGGCAGCCTATTCTAATATACCACCACTCATTCTGTGAAGAATTTTTTCCTAGTATCTAGTCTAAACCTACCTTGTTTCAGTTTGAGGCTATTCCCTCTGGTTCTATCACTAATTACCCGAGAGAAGAGACCAGCACCAACCTCTCTACAATGTCCTTTCAGGTAGTTGTAGAGAGTGATGAGGTCTCCCCTCATCCTGCAAAAAGATGAGAGAACCTCAGTTCAGAAGAGTTCTACTGGGGTGTAGGGTGTGTGAAAATCATTGTAAAATCATTGTAAAATTGTTGTAAACAGTAAATCATGTCTGATCCTCCTGACTGTCATATGTGATTAAGTGGTTCATAGATGAAGGGAGAGTACTTGATGTCTTTTATTTCGGTTTTAGCAAGGCTTTTGAAGATGTCTCCAAAACCAGCTTTTTTTCAAAGTTTTACATTATGCAGTGGGTGGGTTGATGATCAGATTAACAATAAACAGTCTGGATGATCATAAGGTTGTGGTTAATGGATCATTATCCATATCTAGAGTCAACTGAGTCAACAGAGGAGTACTGTGTCAGCACATGTGGATCTGTACTTGACAGACTGGAGGAGTAAGCTGATAGTAAACTAATGAAACTCAACAAGGACAAATGCCAAGACCTGCCCATGGGAAGAGAGCCTGTGACATTGTTACATGATGGGAGACTGAGGAACTGGGAGACAGCTCTGAGGAAAACTGTGTTAACTGGATTATAGCCAGCAGATCAAGAGAAATCATCCTCTACTCAGCACTTACTAGACCATGTCTGCAGTAAATCTGATAATTGTAGGTCTGCTGAGTACGAACAAGTTATAATGAAACTGGAACGAGGTCAGCTATCAGGATGATCATGTCTGGAGGACTTGTCCAGAGGTTGATAGACAGGGACTCATTCGGCTTAGAGAAAGGACAGCTTCAGTGGGACCTAAAACCAGCTCCCCAGCAACTACAGAGAATGATAGAGGAGATGGATTCAGGCTCTTTACAGACATGCATGGCATGAAGATTAAGGCAACAGGCATAATTTGTAATGAGTCAGTTAGACTGGGTATAAGAAGAGACCTTTTTCCATAAGAGGACAGGCAGGCAGGGTAGCCCACAGAGACTGTAAAGTTTCCAACTTTGGAGGTTTACTAGATCTTCCTGGATAAAGCCCTGACTAAGTCAGTTTGACCTCACAGATGAGCCTGCTTTGAGCAGAAGATTGGCCTACATCTCTCCCAACCCAAATTATCTTATTATCCTATGAAATACTTTTATTTGCTTCTTTAGGCACAGCTCTTAATAGAGTTACTCTTGAGATTTTTAATAGCATTCAGAGGAAATGTTTATATGTGCGTAATTGCTAGCAATTTTCTACCTCTCCTTAGAGAGAAAGACTGTAAAATGTTATTGAGAGACAGAAGCTGTTATGTCTTTCTACTGAGTAAAAGTTATTACAATGAATATCATTATTCTTCAACTGAATTACCTGCTAAATAGATTACCCCTGAGAATATCAGAGGGATTTTTACAATATTTGATGAAGTGTTTATGTATTTTTACTTATACTAGTCCAAAATCAAGCAAAATTACCAATGAAGTCATAACATTTCCAGATGATGATTTTACACCGTTATATTTCTGCAAATTTCAGTGCTGTGTTTTGCATCATTGTACAACAATTTTAGGGAAAACTGAAGTGAGCTTCAGGATTCCATTTTTTTCAGTGTGAAATAGGTGACTACTTAGTACCTATGATTGAGGTAGCTCACCCTAAAAGTTACCAGCCTAGTATGGGTAGTTGTAAAAGTAATCTAGCTGCAGGAACATATATTGCAGATGCCTAAAATCTGCTGAGATTATTACAATCTGAATATGTTTCTGTTCTTGAAATGGTAGTAGCATTGGAGAATACACAACTCAGGGGCAAAATTAGGAAAGACTTGGACAATTTTTAGTTCCATTAAAAGTTGACATATTTTTAGTTATGATTTGATCTTGGAAAAGAAAAGGATTGAGTAGTTTGAGTAAGCAAAATACAGTAGGTAGGAACATTTGAAAAAGATTTCATAAAAGATAACCTTTACTCATTAATCCCTTCTGTAACAAATTATCCTCTAATTTTCCTCTTGAGAATTTGTTTGTGTGCCATTTGCAGCATTTCTGAAATGAAAACTAAACAAGAATAATTTCCATTAATGCACAGCATCCACTGCTATAAGGCTCCAGTTCAGAGTTTTTCTGATTTGTAGCACGTCAGATAATAACATATGTATCTACTAAGAATATGTAGAATAATTCTTAACTGATATTTAATTGTAGATATTCTGCAAGCTGTTTTGTTGTTACACTTAGTATTGTCCTGGTTTCAGTTAGCAGCCTTTTCTAAGTAACTGCAGTTTCTGAAGCTAACGGCAGTTTTTTGAAGACAGTGTCTGCTTCTAGCAGTGATAATGTTCAATGTTATACAGTGACTACCAAGGCCTGGTATGCAAAAAGGCTTCTTGTGAACACCAAGGTCACTGATGAATCTTGTGTACCAAGTTGGGAAATGCAGAAAGTAAAAGGTTGCACTCATGGAGAGGAATGGACAGAAAAGGTAACCCTAAACCAAGTATATGTCCCATATATGTCATATTCAGTAAAAAGCTGAGGGATCACAGGAGTCAATCTCTCACAGGATTAAATCTCTCTCCTTCAGTGGCTGGCATCCAAGGAGGACTCTGTCTGTTCTGTCTTTGATCTGTCTGTGTCTTCCTGAGTCCACTTCCGTTATCCAACTCCTGAATCTAATTCTGCTAAGTCCTGCCTGCGACTTCCCCAGTGCCTGCTTCACAGCATCAGTGATGATGGTGATGTAATTGCCATCAGGGATTGGGTTTGATATTGTATTTGTATAGATTTTTCTCTCTCTATTCCCTTTCTCTTCCACTTTGGAAAGGGAGAATAGTTAATAAAGAGTGTATGTCATTTGTCTAGTGACTGGCCCAGCCCTAACCCTTGACAAATACACAATTAAAATAGCTTCCAGAAGACTTTAAACTTAAAAAGTTAGATCATTTGAGGAAAATTGTAACATATTTTACCATAACTGGTATCTAATGAAATTAAGAATAATAGTCAACAATAGTAAAAATTTATGAAGTCTATACACTTTCTAAACATGAGTACGAGAGCATATCGCAGTCTTTGAAATTTTTGTCTACATTAAATTCTTGCAAACCATTAGTCTACTTAGTACATGAAATAGTTCAGATATATGTCAAATGAAAATTAAAAAGCTGAAAATATGTTTTGTCTCCAGTTTCACTGTTTAATTTCACATTTTAATAATTAAGGTATAAGAAACAGACAGATTTTGTTGCTTTTGCTAGTATGTGTTAAAATGTTAAAGTGTTAGCACTACAGAAATGCGGTTTTGCCAATCTTAATATGCAGCCCATACCATAGCAATGTAATATCTGCACTTCTTGAGCTTAACATCATTAATGAGGGTAATAAAAACATTTCATGCATATCTTTTGATTCTAATGACTCAAACCCAACCAATCAGGATCCTGAAAACATTAGCATTAAATATCATGTAATTAGATAAACTATCTTTTCTTACAGCTTTGAACTGCTATAGGGAATTTAAAATAGATTTGCATGTAAATTTATACAGCTCCAATAATTTTAGCATGTTAACTTCTTTAAAGCATGTGAAGTAAAATAATGAAGAATGCAAAACTGAATATTGTGAAACTTGATGCTGAGGTATGACAGCATCCTATTTATTTATATCAGCTCTTCTGTAGCTATTTTATATGCCAAACAAAAAATAATAATAAGAAAGTTAGTTAATTGCCAAAGTATCTTAAAGAATGGACATATTACATTTTTGCTCGAGATGTATTACTGCTGAATATTTTGCCCTCCACTCCTTTTACATAAAACATTTGAAAAATACAAATAGTGCACAGTTCTTTTTAAATTAGCTGCAGCTAAAAGATGGTTCAATATTTTTACATGGATTCTACAGATTACCATTAGATATATTCTGATTCTGAGACTACTTTCCCTAAGACATGTAGAAATAATGAAAAAAGGATTCTAATTCCTGCATCTGTCCAATATATTACTCTACTATTTAAAAGATAATTAATTTTTAAAATAAATCCATAATTGTACAATAAAGAGCTTTGAAGGAGAAGTTTCTGCCAAATGAATCTCCCACTAAAAATGTTTAAGAAAGTTATTATAAAAAAAAATCACTTGAAATCACAGTTGACAGGACTGACAACTATGGAAAGCTGGATAAGTTTTAAACCTCATGAATCTGAGTAAGAAATAATGAGAAGTGTCTGGAATAGCATGGAATAAAAGGAATCTAATTGAAAATCTTTTCAAATCTCACTTTGATTGCCTAATTCCCTAGCTGGATTTCAACTTAAATGCTGTGTCAATTTGTCATTCTACTATATAGGAAGAATTTTTACTATATTCATTCTTTCTATGTGTCTAAGTTTCTTGATCTTTGACAATTTTTTTTTTCAAAGGTGAAAAGTCATTATTATGTACATATAGTCAGAGCTACATTTAAATTTTTACTTCTAGTATAAATATCAGACCTTTTATCCCTAGCTGCAGACTGAGAATTTGAATACAAGGTTAGTGCATGTTGAGAAGATAAAACAAAAGAAACTTGTGACTGAGGGCTGTCCTCTTATATAGGGCTTTGAGGTGTTTTTTTGGCTAGCCTTTTATTGGTGATTTGTCTTGCTCATACTCCCTTTTCTTATACTGTGTCTGTCAGTGTAGTGAAGCTCATGTTTTGAAAAAAATATATTAAAGAAACTGGGTTTTGTTTGTCTCTTTCCTTTCTGAGTTGTTTTGTGGATTGTTTTTTGCAGTAATTTTGTTTTAAGTAATGTCAGGTCAGACTCTTGGGACTTTCTCACAACACTTCCCATACTCTTCATATTAATTAATTAACCTGAAACTTGTAAACATGTATGGTACAAAATACTCTTATTTCAGACAGTGGTTGCAGTGAGTGTTGATAAGTCAACAAGTGATTCTTTTGCCCAGATGGTTATTTATATGAACAGTGTTGTCGTTGAATAATTTATAAGAGTTCATTTTGTTAAAACAAACAGTTTGATGATCCTTTCATACACTTAAAAAGACAGAACTATTTAATAAATGGTGGACTCTCCAATCATTTGCTCAGTCCTAATTACAGTTCTAAGGCTATATCCAATACAGTGCAATGGTCCCAAGAAGAAAACTAAAGCAATCATGAGGTGTCAGAAACTGTAATGCAAAAATTTCCTATATGGAAAATTACTTTTTTAAAAAATGTGTTTGAATCTGTTGGCATAATTCACAAAATCTTTGTCAGAATTTGATGGATATAGAGAGTTCTAGCTGTATCTAGATCTTCTAGGAGACTTTTCAAATCATTGCTGAATATCGTCTGGAGACTAGTAGAGATATAGGAAATAAGCAACCCTCTAACGAATACTCTTAGGTGGACTTAGTTATTGTTAGTTAACAGCCTCAGTTTAATGGTAGTTATATATTGTGTATCATGTCAAGGAGCTAAAGTAGTGGACAATAAGTGTAAAATCAAACTCCAGAACTCTTCAGACCAAAGCATTTGCTTGTACATCTCTACCCTAAAAGCTTCCCAATCACAAGATGAACTTGAAAGTTCCCAATTCTTCTTGAACACTACATCATTAAAGAGTCACTGAAATAGAGATATAAAATGAATAATATTTATTAGACTCTCCAAGTGAAAAAAAAGTACATCCAGTGTTCTGGTCTTTGTAAAGTTACTGATATTTTCTTATATCTAACTACTGTGTAATATAAAACGCAAATAGGGTTGGGTATAGGTGACAAAAAGCATACCTGAGGCTTTCCAGGTGATTGGCATGAATCAAGCAAGCAAGGGAAGAGACCAGCATGGCTGAGTCACGACCTGCTGGTCAAGCTAATAAGTATGAATGAGCTACACAGGCAGTGTAAACAGGGACAGGTATCCTGGGAAGAGTAAAGAGATGCTGCTCGATTGTGTAATCATGAGGTCAGGAAGGCCCAGGCACAGCTGGAGCTGAACTTGTCAAGAGATGTAAAAAATAACAATTAGGGCTTCTACAGGTACATCAATAAAAACAGGAAGGTAAAAGGAAACATACCCCCCCTGAAGTACAAGAACAGGGAGCTAGTAGCAACAGATGAAGAATGAAGAGAAGGATGAGGTTCTCAATGACTTTTTTCCTCAGTCTTCACTAGCAACTTGGGTGTTATGACCCTGAGTTGGAACTGCAATCTCTTCCAGTCATGCAAATGGGCTGGCAGCTTTAATTTGTCCCTGAAGTTGAATTCCGACAGATCTAAAGGATTCAGGGAGACCACGAATTAACGGGGTCATTCTTTCTGGATCCACTGACAATAACATTGGGGATTCCTGATAAGGAGTCAGCTGACGGTTGTGCATCATTTGCAAACAGGATGCTTTTTGTGCACTCTTTCATATTTGTTCCATGGTTCTGACAATAGCCAATGGGTTCCTCCTCTCTAGGGGTTCTAATCCTCCAGCCCAATAAGCGGCGCGTTGTGTCAGTGACCACTGGCTCTCCAGTCACCAGTAGTTAAAAAGACCCCGGGTCCCCAGTATCCTTCAGCCTCTTTCTCAGTTAGTAAAATTTGGTGTCCGCCCGACAACGAGACTCGCCACACAAATTCTTTCTTTAGCTTTGCCAGCTTGGTGGCTGAATAGGGGACCTCCTTAGTTACCGAGAAGGGTTGTTCATCATCCGGGTCTTTTGTAGTCAGGAGACTGCAAAAAGTAGGAGAAGCTGTCACAAAGACCAAGCAATATATTTTGGTTCAAAATCTACATTTTTTACATTCTGACACAAACTTCTAGACAAATGTTTGGGGACTGTATAATCTTGTTTGGCCAAGTTGTGTCCCATCCATTACAATATGTTCTATGTTAGGAATGAATATTCAATTGTATTAGGTACAGATTTGCCAGGCAAAGAGGAAGCAGCTCCCACTTACCCCCACCTAATAAAGTAAATACCCACTTTCTTCATGTGATAGAGTCCATGTTCGTTACCTTCACTCGTTCACTAGATTGGGCCTGATTCCACCTGTTATTTTGTATGTGTGCTTTTCTTAAACATTTCTACCAGTATAAGTTTGAATAAAATTATATTAATATTAGCTTGAATATTTATTGAAGGCAAACACCAGAAATTTTCTAATATAATCCATGTAATACATTTTAGGGAAACTTCAAACCTATTTTTATTTACTTTATGTTTGCTTTACTTGGTTTAAAATTTATCTTGTTACAGAGCTGTATCTATTTTAAAGCCAAAGTTGTTGAAAGTCTTCACTAGTTGTGACATCCAGTGGGGCTGACAAGTCTGAGGGGTAACCAAACCAAGAACCATTAACTAATCCTTTATCAGATACAAAAATTCTCTTTCCTGACAATATGACAATACTAACATTAGTAGCAGAATGATGCAAGATATCAGATTGATTGATTATGCATAACAGTACTGAAGAAAAGGAGAGCTTTTACAACTCAGTGGTGTTTGCATCAGTCTTGTAAAGCCAATCTAGGTAGGACTCCATTTATGCTATTATTTATAGGTAACTTATATCATTCTCCAAATAGTTAAAAGTTGTGATCCCTGTATGAAGTTAATTGCTATACCCATAGGGAGTCCTCTTTTCTTTAATTTGATCCATCAGGTCATCAGGGAACCGTTAATTAGGGCTTATTTTTCTTTAGCTGCAATTAACACTTTTATGATATAGCTCTTTCTCAGCAATAAAGTATGACTTTCAAGGTTTCCTTGTGACAGTCTTGATCATGGATACATTATTATTTGATCATTCCTAGATTTCAGAAATTCAAGTTAGATAGCAAAATCAAAAGGGCGCACACACCCACAGTCACACACCCAGACATAGATACATATAATTACCTTCTAACTTCTGGTTAGTGACATCTTAAAACCTAACTAACTTTGATATAATCGATAGCAATTATCAAACTTCTTAAATTTCTTGCACACCTGTGTTTTCCCTTGCCCAATAATGATATGACATTGAAAATGCAGGTGATCATTCCCACAAGATACAGAAAAAAAACCACATAAAAAAAGTAAACAACTTATATACAGTTTGATTAGTCACCTTTCATCATGACAAAAAAAAACCTGTTAAATCAGGCTTGAGTTTTTAATGATAATTAGTAGCTGATTTGATAGGAGCATACAAAAGAAAACAATTACTTTGTATCCCTTATCAGCACTATCATCCACTTGTTTTTTTAAAAAAGACACAGTACTTTCTTAAACAGAATTGAGTAAAAATATTAGTGACTTTATCTTATTTTTTCCTTAAATAAAAGTTTTACTACCAAATAGTAGCAGAGTATTTTAAACATTTTTCACATCCATACTATTTCCTTATCCCTGCAGCACCACAAGTATGAGGTCTGTAAACAACTCTGAGACAGGTGCAACTTTAGTTGTGATTATAAAACTAAACGATGTAACCTCATAACTGTTTTCATGAAATTGATGACAGTGGTATCTGCTGAATATAAATCCTGCTGATACAACTATCAAATTTTAAAAGATTGAGGTCAGAATGCATAAACAGAAGTCACAGCATATAACTGTTGCTTTACAAATGGTAAATCTCATCCAAGCAAGCTGCATTAGTTATGAAGAGTAGTTTTGCAAATGACTGTGCCATGTTATTGCAAATCAACTCCCTGGGGTGACAACCAATATGACTTGTAGTTTCAATAGATCCAAGTTAAAGACTGAGGCTAAGTAAGTCTGATTTAATAATGCTTATCTTTGAAAAATAATAAAATTGGATTAAATGTGCCCTTCTTTTCTGTTTGTACATTGTTTCATGTAAATATTTCAGAATGGAAAGAAGTCATGCAAAGGACAGTACTACAACATTTTTGGCCCTTGTTGCAAGGAATAAAAGAAATAAAAGGCTGACACCTGTCATCAAGACCTGCATTTTTCTCCATTCATGTTCCTTGCCAAAGTCAAAGGCCAAAGAGTGAAAATACATTTTAATTGAATTTTAAAACTATACAGCCTAATAAAGCAAGCAAAGTGCATACAAATCATATTATCCAATGCTTTTAGAATATTTAACTCATTTTGCCTTACAGCTGAAGAAAAATGTGTGCTCACTGTAGGAGTAATAAACATGGGTAATTATGCATAATTATAGAGATTAAGATCCAATTAAGGTTCAATTTTTGTAATAATCCTATCCAAAAAGTCTTTTAAGGTGTTTGGTGTGCTAGTGAAGACCAAGATATCTCACTGAAGTAAGGATACTTACAAGCAAAAAATTATTCTAGATCTGAGTGGCTTGAATGTATTGACATGTATTAACAACACTGTTTTAAAGTGCATATATCCTTTTGCTTCAGAAATTCTGATGTTACCCCATAGCATCATCACAGATCGGAAGAATATTTTTTATAACACACAGAAACACTCTGTTAGTCCTATTGCAAGAAGGTTTATTATTTGTTTTGCTGTTTGCATCTCAGTCATTTGTCCATTTGCCAGTTCTGCTATGCTAAAAACAAATACAAATACTAGTTCCACCTAAATTCCTTTATGTTGTTGCATATTCATTATTTAATGAGCTGAAACATTTCAAATCTTGTTTTATTAATAAAAGAAAGAAATTTAGAGTACACAAATAAAAATTAATACAACTAATATTTTCATATGATATTCTGCAGAAATTGTTCCATAGTAACAAGAATCTATGGCGAATATTGATATCCTCAATTTTTTGTTATAGAATTTCACATACTTTCAGTCTTTCTAATTGTATATGATAAAAAAGACTATTATAGCAATATATGCAATGCATAATGTCATTAATTGTCTTGTGGAAAAATGAGTAACTGCAATTTCAAGTAAAATCTTATCCTATCTTTTACTTTCAGAATTCCTGAAGACAGTATTTCAACTACAGAAGATTCAGGATTGAAGATTAGCTTGGGAGGTATTCAGGGCCAGATGAAGTGATATGACTACAAATGATGTAGGCCAATAAATGTGCATTCAGGGGATATGGAAGAAGCAGTTTTGCAGTTTATTAAAAATAATTAACATG
>JANHFX010012079.1:0-43637 GCA_027560015.1 Chloroceryle amazona | reverse complement strand
CTCCACCGGCCTGCACTGCCCTTGCACACCCGGAGCCCTGACTGCCCGTACTCAGCAGAGCAGTTAATTTTGCTTTGCCTCAGACATTGAAAGAGTAAGATTGTCCACTTACTGTTGCCCTGATGCTTTCAGTAACTCACTGAGCATCACAGTGACAGCTGAGCCGCTTTTAAAGGAGTAAGGATTTGTTGAAATATAATTAAACAGGATAGAGGTAGCACTCACTGGGATTACAAGTCCACGCCTCAAGAACTCTAGTGATTAAATGGCTGTAATGTAAATTAAATTTGCTCTAATTATGAAAGTTATCTTAACTAAGAAATTTAAGCTAGCCTATTTCAAGTGTGGCTGCATTTCAGCCTCCAAAGTCCCTAGCTTCTGGTGGCTATTCTGCTCTCTACTGCCCTGTTACAGCAACAGAAACATAGTGCAGAAAAACAGGGAGGTGGCAAAAGAGTCGGCCAACACACTTCAGGATCTTACCTGGTGCTTTCAAGTCTCCTCCTGGATGCTTTGGAAAATTCCCCTTGAACAATTTCTTTGTGCATATGTACAAAGAGCATTTGTACACCTCTGTTTGCATCTGCATGCACCCCTCTCTGACCATCAAAGTCCTCCACCCAGCAGTACCGTCACACTGCTTAAGCTCCTTCTACACTTCCGTCCTACAGTAAGGTTCTTTCAGGATACAAATCCTGACAGCTTCCTTTCCCAATCTTCTGTTCTAATTCCTTCTGTTGACATCTGGTGAGCTGTTCCTTTCTTCCAGCCAGAGAGAAACAGTCTTTACTTTACAGACTACTGCTGTCTATCTTTTTGAGGTGCTTCCGGGATGCCTCTGGTCCACCAGGCTGGCACAGCCTTCATTGTCTCAGAGAAGTTCTTAACAAACCCAAGATGTATTTGCCTTTCACTCCCTCAAACCCACTGAACAGTTGTTTTCTGAATGGTATCTCATGGTAATGACCGTGAGATGCCTGCTGTCAGCAGCTCCCTACCCGGAGACAATGGGCACTCACAGCTCAGCCCCATGGCCTCTCTTCAGCTCCATGACTGCTGCCGGCTGAGCCAGAGCTGGAGAGTGTGCATAACACAAAGGGGCTTAAGAAGCCCGTCTCAGTTTCGTCCACCCAGTAGCCTCTCCCAGATGAAGTCTTACTAGGGTGGGTGTTTAAGGTGTTGTGACAGATCTCCATTTGAGACTCAAGGAACTGTCTGAGCACAGAAATGCAGCACATCAGGATTTCTCAAAAGCACGTGGTGCTTTCCTGCCTGTGTACAAGACTGATGTCTGACTGGAGTGGCTAGGGCAGGTATAGTCCAAAAGCTGCACTACCATGAGTGCTCCCGATGTTACAGTCCCCCAACTAGTAATGGGGATATGAGAGGGCTTATTTCCTCAGAGGAAGTTGTGAAGATAAATCCAGCCATGACACAGAGGCGCTCAGATCTAGAAGAAATTGCAGCAACAGCATCTCATTATTTGAGTGTTTCTGAAAGCCCTGTGTAATTTCCTAAGCAGATAAATTCAGCCCTTCTAGTTTCGCCACTGATGGAAGAAGGTGCATTATAGTCATCACTACCACTTTCCTTCCCATCTGTGTTTTCTCAAGAATTGTCCAAGAGAGCCTGTTTCACTCTTGACTGCTCAAGCCATGAGCTCCCTCTAGTATCAAAAAGGATTAATGCAGTTGGTACCTTTGTCATCCTAAAGGAACAGAGATGAAATGTAAGGAAATATCAGTAAGATGAGGGAATTCTTCTCCTTTTCTTTATTTTCACAAACACACACAAATAATCCTTGAAGTTAGTTATGTGCACACAGCTAAGCACTGGCACTTTAAGAACTAAGAGGCAAACACATCCATAGGACAGGAAAAGGCAGGATCTTATTTTATATCCCCATCCATGAAGCATAGGTACATATTGCTTAAGTCCATCCTGGTCATCAGGTTTCACAGGGAAACAGTGTAAGCTGGTAAGATGATGATGCTGGCCATAAAGATTTCTATGGAGATCATTGTACTCATTGAAGAAAAATAAAAAAGATAAAAAAAGAAAAAGCATTGTCACTAGGAAGGAGATAAAAAGAGAACAGAAAAGAATGAACTTAGATAATAGGCTGGTGAAATAACCCTTTAGACTCTCTCAGGCCACAATGTTCAGGTTGGGTTTTTAGAGACTCTTTCTCCAGTTGTTACTTCCACTTTACAGCATTTGGGTGCAAAACAGAGGATTCTTCTGGTTGTACAAGAGATTCTCTATCCTTAAGAGTACCTAAATGGTGTCCCTTAAGTGAATTTTGGGAGTGGGAAAAGGGTCCCCCTGCTAGGGTTTAGGTCTTACATTTAGAGTGTGTTGGCAAGTCTCCTTTCTCAGACTGAGGGAAAGAGATGTAGTTAACATCTTTTTTTGGTGGCAGTTGGGAGTGGTTCTAGAGGTGGAAGGTGACAAACACAAAGGTTCTAAAGCCTGTATGCCTGCCTTACGGCATACAGTATTTGTGCTGTTCCAGAGGCCCAGGCAGCCTCTCTCTGTAGCTAGGCAATTCTCTCAATACACAGAGGGAGCAACAGCATCAAACAGAACAAGGCAAAAGCAGCAAGGTCAAATGGATCTGCAGCTGCACATAGTTGCTGGCCAAAACTGCAAACCAAAATAATATGCAGAAGCAACACCAACCTTTACACTAATGCTCAGTAGCTGTAGTTAAGAGAGTTCCTCCCTCCCTGCTCAGAACACTGTAACTCCGTAATTCAGGCAGGCATTGCAGATTTCAGTTGTGACATTTCCTAGTGACTCCTCTGCACCAGTGTCTACTGTCCTGTCTTTGACATCAAAGTCTTGGCCTTGACATACATCACATGTCCATCATCAAAAGGGGATTCCTTCCATGCTACCTATACTGCAGAAAGATCAAGCACCTATTAAACAATACAAAGTTTCTGTTTTGAAGAGACTGTAAGTGCAAGAAGAGTGTGTCTCTACTAAACCCAAACTGGCTTCAGACTTCATTTCATGCTGCAAGTTGCAGAATATGTTGCACTGAAAGTACTGCAACCTCTGCTTCTGCCTTCATATAGTCTGAGATGCTTTATCTTCATGCACTTGACCCACATACAAGGCAAATCTGTTGTGCATGTTCTTAGGAAATTAACAGAATGGTGCTGAGCAGGAAGAGTGGAAGGGGAGCAAGTGCCAGGGCAGGGGGGTAAAGACACTAAGGGTGAAGTGGAGGGAAACACGCTGACGGGACGAACCAGGTCAGGCCAAGATAAGCACAGGTCTAGCAACGTAGATACTCCAGAAGTGGTGCCCAATAACGTTGACATTCTTGGTGCTCATGTACATTTACAACTTTGGCACTGCCTCTCCTTCATTCATTACTACTTTTTCTGATGCACCACCTCATCTGTTGCCTGTGACTGCATGGGCCACCCCCGCTGAAATCCCTCTTTCTCCATCATTTTACGGGACAAAGCAATGCCTAGCTACTAGCTAATACAAGCTGAAAACATCTTTTAGATGTTGGTGGGAAAAAGTGGCAGTCACTCATGATTCACAAACCAGACCCTTTCTTAGGGTCTGAGTTTACATTTACTGAAGTAAAAGATTGTCTTTGACCACAGCCACTGTTAAATATTAAAATTTAAGAAATTAAATTAGAATATCCAATTCTTCTATAATGCACGTCAGGCTGAAAACAGCTCAGATTCTGTAGTCTCTGCATGAGAGAGTACATGACTCATAGTGTAGATTTCAATGACTGACTGCTTGGCACAGAAGCAGTAATACAAGGTAACAGCCATGCTAACCATTTAAAGTTCTTTCAAAAAATCCAAGCAATTTAAATGACTGTCTTTGTAAAACAGCTGTACACACTATGAACAGTTTCTAAGGTTCTTGTCTCATCAAGCTGTCACATCAAAACAAGATTTTTGCTTTTTATAAGATGACTGAAAATGGACAGATTCCCATCTAAGTACAGGAAAATTCCAGCCCTATATTCCTCATGTGTAAGACTTCTCCACATGTAGCTTACACATACACACAGTCCAAGAAAAACTCCATTAATCATCTCTATCAAGCCATTTTCCTTTTCATCGGATCACATTTTACAGGATCATTAGGTTTCTGGAGTATCACTAAGGTACCAGACAGGCATTTCTCTAGCATAAACCTGTTGTAAGTCTAAGTAGGTCTCAAAACTTTCTCAGATTTAATGTAATGGAAGAGCACATCTTTATGGTTTGATTATTTAAGTTTGATGCTACAAAAATAGCTGTTGAGACTAAACAAGACCTCGCAAGAAATGTCCACTCCATGTTTCACATTTCACCCAAAACTTTAATCAGCTTACCCTGGCAACGTTCAGAACACAGTGTTAGGGTTCCAGTTACCACATTTCAAGAGTATCAATCTCTCAAATACCTGGAAACATAAATTTTACAGAGATTATAGCATTTCTTACAGCTGTAATCACTCAACATACTTTAAACATCACAGCAATTACATGACACCAGTTATCAACCAAACTGAAAGAGGGACAAGAGTTTTGTTCAGAAAATAATACTGTAACCTGAAAAAAAAGACTCCTAATATTTCATCTGAAAGGTGTATTCCACAGAGGAAAACACAGGTGAAAATGGCTGAGGACAGACACGTTTCCTTTTCACAACAAAACGTAAACACCTGCTGAGAAAAGAACAGTATGTATGCCCAAATTCACAGCAGCGATCCCAAAGGGACCACAGGCATAAGTAGCAATAGTGAAGCAAATATTACTTCCCCTTTATCTTCTTTCTAATGCAGAACAGGGGGAACTACAAATCTGAACACATTTATTTTCCAGTTGTTATATGCCAGTTGTTACCTCTGTTTCTGGGTTTAAGCAGAACATTTGTTGTGCACTCTCTACTTTGTATCATCTCTCTGGTAAGTCAGAAGCAAGACCCAAGATAACGAACACGAAATATTTTAGGCATCTCATAACAAAGCAGGAAGCATCGCTGCTTCACAACATACTGTATTTGTGTATGAAGCCAGTCAAACCTCTCTGGAAACCTTACTGATCTCTATAACAGAGAGGTCAAAATGTCCAAAAGGTAATGTTTTTGCAAGTGCAGAGGCAGCTTCAGTGTCTCTTCTCTTCAGAAATCCTGGCCACTCAAAATTAAACATGGTTCCAGTTTCAATACCTGATGCCATTTCTGCTGCAGTCAGGAACCTATAGCTCATTTTAGAAGTCACTTCATTACTAATAACTACTCTCAAACAAATGGCAGCTAATGAATTCCAAAAGCAAAACACAGATATAGTGAATATAAAACATGTGATGTTTCTCTCAAATGTCTTCTGATAATTATCAATAACCTTCAAACATTTAAACTATTCCTGTTAGAAAAATATACATGATATTTTGTATATTTACCACGAAGAACTTGTGTATTATGCTCTGTGTAGTAATTCTTAACTTATTTTAATTTATTCTACAGAAGAGATTGGAGAAAACAGATCCTACACAGGGTACACAAAGGAGCTAAACACTAAATAAAAGCATGACACAGCCAACAGAAACCAAAACCACCACAGACCAGTATTTTACAAAGCACTTTATTTCCCAGTTCTTTCTGCAATGCTTCATAATCACTATTTTTGTTTGCAAGATCAGAATAAGTGTCAGCATACCACCAAAAGCATTAGCCTGTGGTTAGTATCTGAAAGATCTTACCTTAGTAATGATAATGATGCTGTCTGTGGTATCTTTTGTTACCACCTGTCCACAGTGAAACTTTCACACTTTGCAGTTATTAGCTAAGCTCCCTAGTAATCTGAGACAACTTTGAAAATAAGCTCGCAAGTCTGAAATCAAAGGAATGAAGACACTTTTTTAATAGATTGAACTAGCTGAATAAAACCACATTACACTATGAAAACTCCAATCCTTTTACAGCTGCAACTGCTAAACCTAAGCCACAGCTCCTGAAGATGCTCAGTGTGATTCCAGGGGAGTTTGCTTGCCTTTTATTTTTTGTTTGTTTGTTTCTTTTGTTTTGTTTGGCTTTGGTTTTAAGATGCCAATTTCACTTTGCCCAATCCACGTTCACAAATTTATGGAGTACTTCAGTCCAAAAGATTTTTGGTTATTCTTCCAGAGCATCTGGTGGCTAAGCAAGCACATCTGCTTCCAAGGGCTGCAAAACGCAGAATTTCTTTCCCTTTTGTAGAATTTTAAGAGAAGCTCCTGGCATATCCAGGAAAGTTTACAGCATAGATTATAACTTCATCAGGTAATTTCTTCTAATAATATGACTCATTTCTGATTATTTTCTTACTGTTTACTTATTGTATAATGATGGTGCAATCCTTTCTGAAGCTCATTTAATTTATTATCAAAGAAGTCTTCTTTATCCACCACAAACAGCTTTGTGTCCTCCATACAGACAAATGACCACATTCGTGACGTGGAGAGAGAGGAAGAAATTAAAGATTAGTTTAGCTAATGCTAGGAAGCTATTCGTCAATTTTATATTCCAAATAGTGCCCATATTAGAAACCATTATGTGTGTCATGTCACTTAGTACCCTGTCCAGACACCCTTAGCAGCCAGTGCCACATATTTTTGGTAGATCGTGTAAGAACCCACATACAGAACTTACCTTCTAAAAGAAGTTTGCCTCTCATTCAGGAAAATAATCTCTGAAAAGCACAGGAGTATAAATCTTATTCCCAAACTCTGCTTCTTTCTTTTCCAAAATTAACAGTACTTTCACCAAAAATGCCACTTAAACCAAACTTTGCCCCCTTCTGGAGCACAGCCAGATATAATGCTGTGATGCTGCTGCATCCTTAATATCTGTAAGGACAATGCTAACAAAGTATATAGAGTAGAACCTACTGCTGCAGAATTCTTTCCTCAGAACGATTCTCCCATGCTCATACCTGTAAAAATATGGCTGAAATTCTTCAGCAGAAATGGATTAGACCTGTTCCTGAGTTGACTCTGCAGCTGAGATTTACTCTAGTGAAAAGGTGAATAAGCAGAAATTGGAAGGCCTAACCAGAATACATCCAAAAATGTAACTCTTGATTAACACAAGTTGCACTCCTTTCTACGCACAGAATGACTTCTTAGTTATAATTTGATCCATTTTGTGTCCACTTAAAAAATTGAAGGCAAGAATGACTTAGTGATCAAAGAGAAATCAGCAAGTATTTTCCACTGTGACTTGAGTCCAGATATAAATTTCAAGTACTTGATTCAATGTGAGGAAAATTAATTTAATTTCTTGCCAATTAAAATAGATTACAATAGTGAGAAACAAATATATATTAAACCAGTATCTTCCTCTCATGCTCCCGTTTCCCCAGGCTCAACTTCATACCTTCAACCTGCAACTCCTCCCCCTGCAGCACAGGGCAAAGGGGAACAGGCAACTGCCTGCAGTCAGTCTGTAACAGCTCCTTTTTACAGGCTTCAGTCCTTCAGCAAAAGCCTGTTCCTGAGTGGGCTCTTCACAGCCTGCAGTCCTTCAGCATAAGCCTGCTCCTGCATGGCTCCCATCCATGGACTGCGGTTCCTTCAGGAAATCTCCACCCCCTCTGGCATGCGGTCTGCTGTGGGCCATGGGGAAATGCCAGCTCCAGCACCTGAAGCAATTCCTCCCTACCCTCCTTCTCTGACCTCTGTGTTCAGAGGACTGTTTCTTTCACTTTCTTCCTCCTTTCTGCCATGCAGCATTTTGCCCTTTTTAAATACACTTTCACAGAGGTAAGCTCAGTTGTGTCCTGCGGTGGGTCCCTTGCAGAGCTGGCTGGAACCAGTTGTGTCTTCCATAGGGCCACTCACACCTGGGTACCTGCACCCAATACAGAAGCATAACCTAAAAGATGAAGAACTTCTTGACCCTCTCCTGTGCTCCCCTTTAAGTTGTGTCCAAAGAGTCTTTTGTGGGGTGCACAATGGGCCAGATCCACAGACTGATCTGGATTCAAATCAATGTAAGGTGGAGGAGAATCATAGAATGTTAGGGGTTGGAAGGGACCTAGACAGATCATCCACGCCAGGGACAGGGACTTTTATGGCTTTACACTAGAACCTGACATGAAAAACCTGTGCACCCACTAGATTATTGTGATGATACTGATTTAAAACTGATAAAGTTTCCCTTTTTCCACAAATCACCCATTCTCAGTAGAAGCAAGGTCAAGAAGGCTCCCACTTGCTCCATCTCCTTCCACATACAAAACACCTCAGGTGTTTTTCAGTAGTGAAGAACATGGAATTGTTGCACCAGTTTGCATTCAGAAGATAACTAGTGCACTTCAGATAAAAGCAAATATACATGGTTACCATTCTAGCTTTTATTAGGTGAGAGCTCAGAACAGAGATAACACCAAATCAACAATAAAAAAAAGCGCTGAACATTAATAAAAACATTTACCATTTAAAGTGAACCACTTCAGTCAGAAGAAGCTGCAATCTTGAGCTGTACCTTTGAGAGGTTTCTATCTGCAGCAAGCAGCTTTTTACAAAATTCACGTCGTTTTCTGTTCTCCACTCTGGTCTCCTGCCAGTTATCTGGAGTACTCTCAGAAGTAAGTGATCCTGAGAAAACACCCAACACATAGTGAACTTAGAGCTAAAAGGAGAAGCCAAGGAGGAAACACCTGCACACTTCAGAAAACCAAAGATTGTCATCTGTAAGAAACATAAATAATTAATTTCCAATTTTCCTTCCCAGTTGATTTTAGCTTTAAGATAAATAACTGTGGAAAAAGTTCAATTTATGTTTAAAAGAAGAGTGACCTGACAAAGCACAACTGAATTTTTAACATGGTCCTTTAGGAATTAAACACTGCACACTTAGATCCAGAAGACATTTTTTATGTCAAAGATGTGGTTAATTTGCAAAACCACTGTTAAACTGTAAGTTGGATAGCGGGGAGAAATGGAGATTTGTTTTCTGCCCACTGATGACCAGTGTTTCTCTTGAGATGGTTAAGAAAAGGTACTGTGTGAGAAACTTACTACGTGAAGAGCAAGAATGCCTACTTTTGCCATTATATTCTTCAGTTGCTTAGCCCCTCTACCATCTCCCGTTCCTAAATTACAGCATGCTCAAGGGTGACTGTTCTAGGTGTCCCCAACTCACTTGGATCATGTACACTGTCAATCAAGTTTTCATACAGGGAGACCTCCATCTTCCCTTAAACTGGAAAGCAGAATTCCACAAGCCATCCTTGAGCAGATAAATATGAGGAGATTGCATCAGGTAGAAACAAATGCAGATCTTCTCAGGAGCTGGAAGAAACGGAGCTCAGATTAAGATCAAATTCACATGTGAAGGCTCTGACAGTTCTTGAGACCTGAACATTTATGACGTCATCAGTTTCACTAAACCAATGCACATTCCAAGAGAAAGAAAATTTGTCACATTTAGACTAGATGTGATACAGATATTTATGAGCAAACTATGTTTTTCAGATATTGTTATCAACATGCTGTCAGATCACCAGGTTAGATTATGCAAATGAAATGGAAGTGTCCTCATGTGATGGGAGAGGGGGTAAGGATTCTGGTGTCATCCCTGTTTCCCACCCCACCCCTTTCCCCTGCACAAGTTTGACTCTCTAATTGCTTTGCTTTTTTCTTATTTTTTTTTGGAAGACCCAGAACATAGTGATTTGCAGCTTAGATGGAAGATCACCTGCAGAGGAAGAGAAGTACCAGATCTTTCAGGCTCTGAATGTGGCGGTTTTGAAGGACAGTTTGGAATGCTTCCTGTACTGAATGAAAAGAAAAAAAAAATTGGAAAAGGCTTTGGTTGTTAACCTTATGTTATCACAGGGTTAGAAGTATACACTAATGTTTCTCATAATGAATTTCTGCAGAAATACAATGTTATCCACTTAAAAGTTGAAGCTTACGCCATAAAAAGCATATACCTGAAAGGACTTGGGCAAAAAACTCTCCACTGTTTCTTTATAAAATAATCTTTCATTTACTTTAAGAATATGTACACAGACAATACAAGCATCACGAGGCACTGCTGGCCTATGGTTTCAGTATGACACGCAAAGATGGCAATGCCTGGCTAAGTACTCAGTAATATTTTGGAACATACTCACAAAAGCATTGAGATCTGTTCAAACACTATGCACCTTGACAAGCAGATCAGAGAGGTACAGTAATTCTAATACTTCTGAAAAGTAAGATTTTTTTTCTCTATTCAAAAATCATCTTCCTCCCACCAGAGAATGTGGGCTTTATAGAACTTATGTCATCAACTTTTAATCTCCTCCGTTCTGTTCCTACGGGTCCTCCCATAAGACCTTATACTCCTGCTTCATGATCCCCGTGTCTCTTGCAGTCTTGAGTAGGCAAGCAGAAAGAACAACCTGTCAGAACACAAATACAAATCATCACTGTTTCTCAAGGGGTGCATTCAGGACTTAGCACAGAGAATGTCAGTCTGGAGTAAGGACACTGGGACTGAACTCCCTCTCACACTGATCTGCCAATACACACAACTGTTTCTGGCTCTCCTACTGCCATTCGATTGCCATGCCTAGTTGTATTTTAAATAGTATCTAGAGACAAAGACTATTCTACAAAGAGCAGAAGCAAGTCTCTGATCTTTCCCAGAGCCACTGAACTATCACCATTTAACCAAAGGACAGAGCTAAAATTTCAACAGTATTTCAGTGGTAGTTTAAGCTGTGTTGACACTGTCCTGCTGCAGAAATCCAAGTACATTAGACAAATGACCAAATGGCAGATCTAATAGTATATGTGTCTGCTCTTTAGTTCCTTCATACTGAGGAGTCAGAAATCAACTCCTGCAAAATCACTATACTACAAACAGATTTTCATCCTCTCGTGAGCCTTATCAATCTCTATTGGAAAAAGAATAGATCAGGAAGAGCGAGAAATTTAATTTGCTTAGAACAGCACACTCTTGTTTAAGCAGGCAGATGGTCATTAACAGAAGCCCAGTACAAGCCAAATGACCAACTGAGCTGCACTACAGAGAGCTAAGGATGGTAGTAGTAAAAACATGAATTCCAATTATCCACATTAAAAGATCTGATTATGTGCCCTAAAATATCTGCATCATTTAACCATAGTTAAGTATAATTAAAACTGTAATGTTCATTATAGAGACAACTATATTCATGTCTCCATTTTCTTCGTTCCCTTTTTAATACATACAATCCCATATTCATATATCACTTAAAACTATGAAGCATACAAAGTTAGCATTTTCCATAAAGGCATTATCATATATACATGCCTTTCACAAGGTTCCTTCTATCTAGCAGAGTCTAACAGACTACAGCTGAGAATTACTCCCACAGCATCCAATGCTTCTATTTTTCTAGCAGTGAAGACCCCTTAGGACAGTGATGCTCAGTATTTGGCCTCAGAAATGCTTTTAAAATCCCTTCTGTACTAGAACAGAACGAGGTACTATATGAAACACCCATTAATACTTTCTATGATACAGCAGTACTGGTTATGATCACCCCTTTGAAGACTCTCCAGAAAATACAGTAAATCCCTTCAGAAAATAAACGATCCCTTCAGAAAATAAACGTGTCACTGGTCACATGCATTAGAAGTGGAATGAACTACTGAGGTGTAATAGCTTGCACTGGAAAGAAACCCCAAACAAACATACATACACTCCTGTCACATGATCAGAGTTTTGTCTTCCCTTCTTTCTCCCACCCACATCATACCTTAGCTGTTGCTTGTTCGACAGACCTGCTGGATAGCTTCTGACCTAAAAAAAAACAATCAACACAGCCTGTTTTACACAATGCTTGTTTCATTTATTGAGGTGCACTGTTGCTGGGAGAAGATAATATTACTGATGGGATAGGCTCTGAAGTTTATTCCTGCAAAAGCTTTGTTCAGAAGGGAAGGGCAGATCAAGGAGAATTCTCTCATCAGAGATCCATGAAGAGCAGTAGTTTCTCATAGCACCGTCCTCAGCTATATCACACTTTGTATCCCTAATGAAACAGATTCTTCCTGCCTGATCTTTTGAGAACACATCTGTTTGAATAGGCCTAATGGAGTAAACCGTAAGTTTGCCAACAGACAGAAAAGTCAACAGCCAGCTACTACCGACAGCCAGAATCAGTAACTCAAGTGATATGAAAGAGGCCGGCTTCTTAACATAAAGCCCTATTAGCTGGCAGCAACTATCATTTTCCTCTTGCTTTCTTAGATCCTTTCAGTTATGTGAACGTAACAAATGTCCTGTGAAATGTGGCTGCCTGATATTGAGGTAAGGATGATAAGCCCCAAAACAAGCAAGCAAAAAAATTAAAGCAATTAAAAAAGCATTTCAACTTAGGATCCTGGGAAGACAGGAAGAAAGACTGACACCACTCATTTTTTTCCCACTATTATCTCACTGCTATTAACTTACGCAGTGAACTCACCAGCTGCTCCAACAGCATAACTGGGAAACATTGAGAATGGGAGGGCCTAAGGGCATAGGACTTGGGTGGAAGCCCTAATAAGGGTGAAAGGAGACCTGGGTACACACTAAGCATACCTGAGGTAGATAGTGCTGCAGTCAAGAGAGATGAGAGCAGTAAGTAAATTCATTTAGGAAGAAAAGGTCTATTTTCCTTGGCAACTTGGAAAGGGAAAGAGTCTATGCTCCATGAGGAGTTTCTGCCTCACGTTACAGAATGAAAATAGGCCTCTCGGACTATGGGAAGTCAGCTACCCATCTCTGGTACTCACCAAAACTCAAGGAGTTTGGTTGTTTCTGAGGGCAGGACAGGCTTTCCTTTTCTTCCATGTTTTTATGGAACTCACCCTACACACTACTGGTATAGATTCAGGACCTGCACTGAGCCTTTGTGATGGGACTGCAACCCCAGTGGAGCCCCTTCCAGCCCTCCCCATAGGACCCTTGCTTCCACACACCTTCCAGACCTCCTTCTGCCTCCTCTCCCTGGAGCTGTCCTACTTCTTCTCCCTTCATCCTCAAAGACTACTGCCCTGAAGTAGCTCTTGCATTTCTTCCCATGAGCCCCCATAACCACAACACAGACCATCACTTTAAAAGAAAAGGGGTTTACATTTGAATAGTATTATACATTAAGTTACTATATAAATATATATACACACACACACATACATGTACAGATATTTGTCTCTCTAAATTTTGTACAAACTGCAACAATCTTTATACCACAAAAAGGACTCATTACCACTACTGGTCTTGATCCAAGAAGCTGCCAGCCTTGAATGACAGCTATGAATGTTTTTATGTCTTCTCTACATTTTAGCAAGCAGTTATTTTTGCACGCACATCTATAAGCACTGCCCTTTTTGTAAAGCCAACCAGTCACTGTTATGGGTAACCAACAATGAGAATTAACTGGAGAATAATTTGTTCATTTACAGTACTGTTGGAGCTCGGGATTTCTAGGTTGGCAAAATAAAGACTTGAACATAACGACAGGAAAAAGTAAATATAAGAAAACCATCTACAGTTCCAACACAAAGTAATAACTGACTACTTTGCACCAAGCTACAGAGTCTTTTCTGAAAAGTCAGCCTGAGTTTTCTAGTCAAATTTAACTGCATTGAAAGTGGCAGTGTTTACTTGTGATTTTTTCATATACATAACAGTCTATTCTGTAAAATTTAGGTGAACGTTAGTGAACAAAGGTGTTATTAGGCAGACTATATTGGTGATGAGTTCATGTTCCTCCATGCACAAAACTTACTCTTTAAAGAAAAAAGGTTATGCTACATTAAAAACCACACACAAACTGGAATATGTATTTGGAAGACAACTGAAATTCTGTGAAAATGAAGAAAACTGAGAACAAAGTGTGACTATTAGCTAAAGAAGCATTAAATTTTTTATTTATTTATTTTTTTCAATTAGCAGTATTGCAGCTCTCATCCTCATCTTCTAAAAACAACTAATTCTTTACTGCTTCTCTAAACTTCTCCCAACTTTTGGTTCTATTGTTTTCAGGGCACTGTGAAAATGAGGGTAGATTTAAAAATTTGTTTCACAGTCTGCAATCCAAGATGGACTAAAAGAGTATTTCCTCCAGCTGTGAGCACTAACCCTAAACCAGAAGTACCATGAGAAATGTTGCTCAGCACAGGATGATACCATAGCTCACAGTAGGAAGGATGGTGGCTGTTAAAGAACAGATCTCTTAATGAGAGAACTAAGCAGGAAAGGATGGAAATGTAACTTCTCTTTCATTAAGCTTTTACTCCAATCATAAGTGTATTGTCTGCTTTGATGGGAACTAAAACTGGAATAATGTCTTGCTGGCAATCTTTTGGTTATTCTCAAAAGAACAAATTACAGCTTTCTCAAAACTGAGGAACTATTCTCAAAAAATAAGTAATATTGAGAAAGGTGATATACTTTGGAATGCATTATTTCAAGAAAAACTGAAGGTGATAGAATCACTGAAGCATGGAAGGAGGCACCCGTTCTGGTGTATAGCTACTGAGCTGGAAAAGGAAAGGTGACTGCTGCCCGTGTGCTCCAGAACTATGACTGCAGCAGTGCCCATGCATTTTGGACATATCTTCACAATTTACAACCACAAAAACCATCCCCAAACCTCCAAAAGGGTGACCATGGTGGCATTTTTATCATATGTTAATAAATGTAACAATTTTAAAATATTAATCTTTAAATTCATAATATTCCTAACACTTTCTCTACTACAGTGGGTTCTTTTGGGTGTGGGTTTTATTTTTTTTAATTCTTCTTCTTCTCTCTCCTTTTGGCTTTTTTAAGTCTGAAGAAGAGAAAGTCTCCAGGTTGCATTCTTGTACAGCATGCAGAAAAAAAAAAAATATCTAATTTTATGATCAAGCTCTCAAACACTTTGTAGGAACCAAAACTGCTGGCGTTGCTGTATACAAAATACTCTAAATGTTGCTCTAAGAATACATCATCTGAAAGAAACAATGTCACTGTTTGACTTGATGTCTGTGTTGGGATCAATTTAATTTCATTTACTACTTTAAATGGATTCCAAGGTATTTTTAGGTGTATTTTTTTTCCTTAAAGAAACATGTCTGTCATAGATAACCCAACTCTGGGCTTGTCCCTTATTATGGCTTCGGTTTAAATAACACTAAAAGATATTTCTTTACCATATGCATTTGTTTAAAGATTCCTGGTAATTATTTTAAGTAATACAGACCACTTCAGTCTTAGAAGCTACCACCTTTGAAAAAGATGAGAGTTTGTTTTCTGAATGTTATAGTGACAGTTCATTTGCACATACTGCTTGGATTAATATTACTTGCTTTGGTTTCTTGGGCCTCTCTTTGTTAGCAATGTATTCATACGCCCTACATCACGAACAGCAGCAGGTTAAATCATATTTATCTGTGCTGACAGCATAAATGCATAAAGCAAAAGGTAGATAAGCTGAAATGGCAGCATTAATCATTTTCTATAATACAAGACTTCTGAATTCAGTTATGACCGACTGCTTAAACAGTACCACTGCAAGGGACTGCATGCAGCAATGAACCTTGTTATAAAGCCAGAACATAAGTTCAAAGATGTCAAACCTGAAAACATTCACCATTACAATTCACACACTTTTCTTCATCATACAACCTTACATTCACCTGGCAACCTCACCTTTCTCCTCTCCTTGATCTTCACACCATTAATATTACGGTCAGGTCAAAGCTGCATATTCTAAAGCATCCATGTCCTTCATCACTTTGAAAATTAGCATCTTGAACCTTCATTTTGTCACAAAACTCTACTGATACACTTTGCTGTTGGATTCTGTGGTCTTGGAGATGACAGATTCTATGGTCTCTGTAGTGCCGTAACAGTTGAGGGTCTCAAGGAGAAAAGCAAACCCAGCACTGTGATCCACATTCTAAATCTAAGGAATTAAATTGTGGAAGACCTTCAGAAATGTTGACCAAAACGGGCCATTTGGATAGCATCCAGATTACTCAAAACTTGAACTAGAAGAGAGAGGTGGTGTTCCACAGGGCAACTGAATGACCTGAAATTGGCAATGAGCCACATCAGCCATAAATCAAAACAGTCCTCTGTCAGAACTAGTGTAAAATATGCCTAGTCTGAATGTCACAATGTGATTTAAAAAGAATGGCATTACTTTGGGAGCACCCGCCTTTCCTTCCAAGACATTTAGGGTTCTCTGACTTGAAAAAAATCTTTCCAGGCTTCACAGGTTTAAATAGGTGAGGCATTATGGCAGTGTCTGATTTTATCTGGCTCCAAAGACAACGTTTTTTCTCTTGGCTCTTGCTTAACTTGGCACAAACAGATAACATCCTCTGTATTTTCTTCAGCTGAAAAACAAAACAAAAAACTCAAATGTTGAAATTCAAACTCCACAGACATTGCTTCAGTCTCAACAACTGTAGGCGTTTGGAAGAAAAATATTTCCAGGAACTCAAGACAGTAGGTAAGGCATTTGTGAAATTGATGGCTGTTGAGTTTGACGGCCCATGACATCATCTACTGTGCTATAAGACATTGCAAGTTGACATGAATTTACTGCAGTAAGGGCACCCTTGAGTAAAAATATTTAAAACATTTTATTAAAACCCATATTATCAAAAATCATTTTATTATTACCTGTTTTTTAATAAAATATCAAATTACTCTGATCCCTGAAAAGGGATCTTCTTTTCTTTTTCCAGAGGAAAGGAGGAAGGGAGGTGCTATTGCTGAAAAAAACTCTAAAGCGTGTTGATTTAGAGAGTGACCTATGCTTCAGGCATGACTGGCCACCTCTCAATGACTGCACATACATTTTCAGCAGGAAACAGCTTATTCTTAAGTCAGCACTTGGAGAAAACCCAGAACATACAGGATAATGTTAACGAAGCACACGTGTGTAAGTGTATGCACACGTACTAGAGAAAAAAAACAATCTTGAAATACACTGACTGAACTGCTACATCCAAGTATATTGTTATTCCTCCAAATAAGCTCTGTAACATTATTCCCTCTTGAGTCTGGACTCTTTTTTTTTTCCTCCAGTTCTCCAGATAAAGAATTACTGGGGGGAGGGGGAATATATGTTCATTTTACAGGCAACTCCCCCACATAATTTAGCAATGGCACCAATATTTTCACACTTGTAGACTGTAGACTGAGATCTTGAGCAGGGGGGAAAAACAAAACAAAACAACAAAGGAAGTCTCAAAGGAACAGTGAGTTTAGTTCTTGCAGTTATATTTTATTATGTTATTTTATTATATAATACTTTTATATTTGATTCAATTTCTTTTTGTGTAAAAAGACTTAACACTTAAAACACTCATCGCTTACAAAAATTTTTGAGAGCAATCAACATCTGGATTGGACACATGGGTTAAACTACTGAATGGAGGAGGTGCATTTGATAACCTATCAAATTCTTTTCCTCTGAATTAAAGCATAACTTATCAGAAGAGTAGCCAAATTTAATTGTAAAAGGGAAAACAACCAGTCACATAAACATTTGAGTACAGTAGGTAGAAAATCCCTTAAATTGTTAATGCAACCTTTCATTCTCAATCAGGTCCATGGTTGAAAATTCAAAGACTTGATCTCTATTTGACAACAATGGTAGGAAGTTGTTCATGGTGTATACTGGGTGGTTTTTTAAAAGTATTTTCAAACAGAAGTTTGAAATTCCAAGCAATTACATACATCTCCAACAGATCACTTCTAAAGCATATTGATGACTACAGGATCCTAGTAAAAGTTTATTTTAAAAATTCAGAAATCTGCTGGGATGGTGCAAAGAAAGAAGTCCTCAAAACCCTCACATTTCTTTCCAAAGAGTTCTAACTAGATTC
This sequence comes from Chloroceryle amazona, assembly GCA_027560015.1. NCBI lineage: Eukaryota > Metazoa > Chordata > Aves > Coraciiformes > Cerylidae > Chloroceryle > Chloroceryle amazona. Next base: position 25,777 of record JANHFX010012079.1, on the reverse strand, counting down.
AATATTGGTTATTTTCTATTCTTATTTTGAATATGATTTTTGCTAAATATTAGGATTTTTGGCAAAAATATTGTGTTCCCCAGTGTCAACACATTTCTCTCATTTCTTCAAGACACACAGAACATAACCCAACATATTTTTTATATTCATATATTATTGGGAAGACTGCTACTTACTAAGTGCTGGATGGCTGTCCACAAGCCGTACTGGAATAGTCTGTACATCTCCCAAGAGAATCTGATGGACTCCTCCTTCTTGGCTTCTGGAATCATCTACCTCTCCAACTGCTACCAACTGGCCCATGGTGACCAGATTCTGATCAGAGCCAGACGGAGTCCCAAAAGAAGAGGCAGCAGTACTATGCTCCGTTAGGGTAGGATCTGCTTGCAGACTGTGGCCCTGACTAAGTATTAGGGAATGGTTGGTTACTGCACTCCCTACAGAATCCAGACTTCCAGGGATGCAAGAGGAATGGCTATTTACAGCTATCAGGGCTGTTGATCCATTTGTGGAGGTAAAAGTTGGCTGCAGCTGTAATCCCTGTGAAAGAGAAGGCAGAAAAACTACCACAAAAATATTCAGAGCAGGAGGAATTTGCATTTAATAGTACATATTTTGCAATGCTGGAACCGAAGAGCTTCTGACTTCCCATACATCATCTCTTTCAAACAATAAATCCAAGCAACCCTAGGCTAAGGCTGTATTAGAAAACCATCAGGGCAACATTACCCAGCAGCATTTAGAAAACTATTTATGACCATAAAGTTCTAAATTTGGACTGATATTCAGTTTCAAATCTTTCCCCAATACTGCCCATTCTCACAAGATGCAGACACTAAGATCTAAACATACTGCTTAAAAAAAAAAAAAGAGAAGAAAAAAAAAAAAGAGGTGGAGCCAAGCTGTCTTCAGAAAGAATTGGAAACACAAGTAGAACAGCATCAGACAGGATTTCTAGGGTAGAGATCATGGGTTTCTTTGGGCTTCAGGAAGTATGAAGGTAGCTTTTCAGAGATAAGCTTTAGAAGATGCTCTTTTAGCATGATATTCCTATCACCACTCTTCATTCTTTCCATCTGGAAGTTTACAGATCTGAGCTGGGAATAGTTTTAGGATTTTAATGTATTTTCTTAAGAGGCTGGAGGAGGATTTAAAAGGAATAAGACTGGCTTATATCTCTTCAGTTTTACAGCATTTTCATTATGAAATGACGGGACCATGTGGAAAAAGAATAGGGGCTTAGTTTGAGGCAGAAGCCCAACACTTCTTGGGTTTCTGCCTTCACAGAAGACCCTAACTTCAGAGTGTCTAAAGATGGCAGTGGGATCCCATGCACCACAGCTTTATGCTAAATGTGACACACAAGGCAGGCTGAACAGTTGACAGCTATTTTAAAAGTCGTGTTACACAGACAGTGTCTGGGATCATTAGCTGAGAGAGAACTTGAAACAAATTGACTGTACCTGTAGTTGTGCAAATATCTTGGGTTGAAGTGATGACAGGGAAGACAACAGCTGAACTGTTTCTGGTAGAAAGGACTCCCCGCTCTGGTTGGATTCTGCTTTGGTAGTGACTGACTCGCCTGCTGAGCTCCCTGCAGTGCCACAGAGAGGAAGCAGGCAGTTATGACAAATTTCTTCCCATTTAAAAGCTTCCACTGCAAACTGAACAAACCCCTTCAATCACAGTATAGACATATGAAAGACCTATATATACTGATTTTTTTGCAGAAGTTGGATGCTAAAGAGAAGGCTGGGTATGAGAAAAAGACAATACTGGAGGAAGACTGTATGTACCTGTTCATAATAAAAAAAACAGAAGAATCAATCAATCCATTTTGGAGAGCAAAGAAAATGCAACCTACCCCGTGCTTCCAATTTCTTGTTATAAAAGCTGAAACCTTTCTATGAAAGCAGCCATCAAATAATTTGACAATACATACACCTCAGTAAGGGCTCAGTAAGAGGCAGGCATCAAAAGAAAGTGTGGTTTTCCAAAATAACTGTCTACACAGGAAAGCCTCCAAGTCTTCCAAACACCTTTGTGAAATTAGTATAATTTTATGCAATATCACACCAAAAGTACATTTATCTGGAGGCCTTTCAGCCTACAGATTACACCATATCCTCAAAATTCTTATTTCATGCAAGAATGACAGACTTCATTTCCTGAAGACTTTTAAAAATGTTAGGTTCATTTGTAGCAATTTCTGCAAGAAAACTTCCAGTGAGATCATTCTATTCCCTGTTTGAGCCACCCAGAACATTTTGGATAATATTTATCCAGACACAAGTAGACACTGCTTAGCCTCTTATTTCAGTTTCACTGCTACAGCTGTAAAAGAGCTTGTCTTGTGCATGTAGATTAGCCTGGTGAATGGAAAAAAAAACAAAATAAAAAAAAGAGAATTTAAATTACAAAGAAGCTTTCTAGCAGGAAATTGTCTAAGTTTTCAGCAATCTACACGAGTGAAGATACCTTTTTCAACACATATACTGAGTTGCAAGCTCTAACTCTTTATCATAACTGACCCTCAGATACACCATATAAATCTCCTAGAACACAACTACTAATCAAGCTCTTTTTAATACTATCCAGAGATTCCATATGTACAGTGAATATTCACATTTAGGAAGAGCCACAAAGATGATTAAGGGAGTGGAGCATCTCCCTGATGATGAAAGGCTGAGGGAGCTGGGTCTCTAACTTAGAGGAGGAGACTGAGGGGTGACCTCATTAATGTTTATAAATATGTAAAGGGCGAGTGTCACGAGGATGGAGCCAGGCTCTTCTCAGCAATGTCCAATGATAGCACAAGGGGCAATGGGTGCAAACTGGAGCATAGGAGATTCCAAAGAAATAGAAGGAAAAACTTTTTCACAGTGAGGGTGACAGAGCAGTGGAACAGGCTGCCCAGAGGGGTTGTGGAGTCTCCTTCTCTGGATACATTGAAAACCCACCTGGATGTGTTCCTGTGTGACCTGCTCTGTGGTCCTGCTCTGGCGGGGGGGTTGGACTGGATGATCTTTCAAGGTCCCTTTCAACCCTTATCATTCTGTGATGGTGGTTCTCTCCTTCGGTTGTTTTCTACAGCCACATGCCTAGGCATAAAGCTATAGTTCACCTCTTAATCTACCCACTCCTTACACGCACAGGCATTAAGCGTGAATGCCAGAAGTTAACAAAAAGTCAAGCCCTGGGTACTTTATCTCACTTATACTTCTTAAAAGATGTAAAAGGGAACACATTAAGTGTAAGTTAGTTACAGTGATTCTTACACCTAGAAGAGAACAGAGAAAGCTGTATCACATGGAGATGTGGAGCTCTCCACAACAAGAAAATAAAGAGGTGGGTTTAGTTCTGTTATGATTTGATTTCTTAAATGTAAACTTGTCCCTGTTTGGTACAAGTCAAAGTGAAGAAAAAAGTATACAAACAGTAGTTTGAAAAGTCAGTGCTGTTTTCCCTTGCTACCACTTCACATACATTAATGAGAGATGATTTCTTTTCAAAGTCGGGTTTCTTATTTTGCTTAGACTTGCAATGCAATTATAAGCATGTGTTTGCAATGTGTACAAACACGTACCCACATATTTAAATGGAGACGAGATAGACTGGAATAAAAAAAAAGTCTACTTATATTCAGTGAATCGGTGGACGTGCAGAAAAATAAATCCAATTCTCTAGCCTCTTTTAAAGTTCAGTATGTCACTGAATGGATGTTTACACATTTGATAGGCTACATTGCTTTAGAAAAGTATCTGTGAAAGACAAAGAAAGCAAGAATTGGTCTTTCTGAACCACCTCCAGCATTCAGACAAGTCTGTACCAAATCTCATCTCTGCTGAGCTCTGATGGAGGCACAACTATTCCGTGTCTCTCCATTCAAGCACAGTAATGGAAATTCTAATGAAGATGTGCACAGTAAGTCTGCTCATATTGCAAATTCCATTATTCCCTAAAAAACCCCAAGACTTCCTGAAAAAAGAGGGACACTATTGAAACTGAGCCTAAAAATTTACCTCTTTTCCTCTGATATTTGTCAGCACTGAAATTCTTACCCTAAGAGCAACAAGTATGCATGATGCTTTTCAGTTCAAGCTGACCCATTACTAAAATAAGAGTTTAAAAAATCCCAACTAAAACAACACCACCGGCCTTTTTATTAACTGTAAATGCACTGCTCCACATAAATCAGGTCCACTAACTCATTTAGGAGAAATCACAGTGAGCCAGACCTCTGAGGGTTTATATTTCCTGCTACAACAAAGATAAGAAATAGGTCAGGGAGTGACAGGGCCAAAAGGGGAAAAACTCAAACATGTCAAGACTTCTTCAGGCAACGACCATGGTGGAGTAGAGCTGTCAACATGAGTAAATCTTTAAACATGACAACTGTGGCAGTGCCACTTTGGCCCCTGTAGATTTCTAGATAATCTGTCTGGAACAAAAAGTACCCACAGCCTTGATCCAGTTAAATTGGGAAACAAGCTGGCAGTGCCACTGAGATTAAAACTACCTGAGAAGGCTGCAGCATTATTTTAACATATGCAAACAATTAGGCTCTTCCACCTTGCTGCAATCGTATCTCTGCTAAAAACAACAACTACTTTCTGATGAGTTTCATATCAAAGCTGTCAAACAAGGGATGGGGAAAGCATCTACAAACATGCAGAAAAGTTCTTTGGTGTCACACTGGACAAAATATCCTTGAAACCTGCAGAAGGTGGCAGAATAATCTCTTTATAAATTTATTATCAGCCACCATGATCCAGCAGTCTGTGTGTAATCCTAACTATGTGGGCAGCAAGTAGATCTAGTTTCAAACACTTGGATTTTGTTTCAGTACATGTTTTGAAGTAATAGTAGTAGGAACCCACTATCAAGAAAGGAAAAACAGTGTAACTAGCATCTTCAAAACAACAAAAACAACCCACCTTCGACCATGAATGTATAAAATCAAGTTTCTGCAGAAATTCATACTATCTACACTCTGGCCTTGCAGCAGAGTGGAATGAAGTTTAATACCTTGTTAGGTGGCTCAGCAGTCACTTGGGAAGAGATGCTACTTTGGCTTCACCCATTAATAAAGAAGTTACACCACATTTTGTCTATTTTATTTATCTCGTGGTCCTCCTGCCACTAAACACAGTGTTTCTATTTTTATTCTAAGCATTAAGGACATATGGAAAAGAGAGCTCTCAATTGAGACAACAGAAATACAGGGTTCGTTACTCAGTGCCTAATCCTAGCAGAGGAATTCATCAAGCCAATGACTTTGTGAGAAGCAGGAATCCCAATATGCATTCAAGTCCTCTTTAGCAAGATGTTTAAGCATGTGTGAAGCATAAACCATCAAGGTACAACAAGCATCCAGTTGGCTCCTGAGTATTGTGTGCCAGATGACAGGTATCTGTTCAGTAGGGATTCAATTCTCTCTACACAGGCATTACTGGCACCTTCATCCAAGGCAGAATGTTCTTCCCACCCGTTAACCATCCTGTTAAAATCTTCAGTTTCTCAAGGATGTTAAATTTATAATTTTCATACTTCTGCCAACTCCATCACAACTATATGTATTTTTCCACACACTCAGTCAAATAGTTAAAGAAAAAAAGTATCCCAAAATAGACACTCCAAAATAACTTTTCTGAAGTTCAGCTGAGTGACAGAACAGGACATCAACTCTCTGGAAACTGAAGTTCTGCGACATAATTAATAAAACAAATCCCATTAGGAGACTGGTAAGTTTTTAATGCAGCCCTACCGTCTGAAGGTGGTGAGGCAAATGTAACAGTCACAGTTTCTGTGCGAACATTCCCACTGTCTGTGGTCCACTGCAGCTGAAAGGAAAAAGAGACCTCAGTTCTCAGACAAGTCTGTCTGCTACAGGAACACAGGCTCATTACAAGACTCATAGGAAAACAGTGTCAAACTACACCACCTTATTTTCTTATATTTATACACTTTGGTAGCTTTTGGTTTACCAATAAACAAACAAAACCCAAACCCTAAAAAAAGTAAGGCTTTTTTACATGCACTATACCAGGAAGGTTAAAGTCTGCTCGTGACAATTCAGACTAAAATAGTCAAACCATTTGACTAACAAGTATCACTCACTCACCTGGGTCAAAAGCAGTGCAGGGAGAGGGAAAAGACTGATGACACATTGTGATTTAACAGCGCAGTTTATCAAAGCTGAATTTAAATCAGCAATTCCTTAGCAGTCAGCCTCATAACACAGAAAACTAGCCTCACTGTGTATCCCTTATTGCTCAAGAAGGTGGAAAAAAAAAAAGAGTCAAGGAACGGTACATAGGAGCTACTGAGCATTCTGAAGTTTCTACTTCATGCTTACTTCACTTGCCATAAAAGTGCATTTATTAATATTTACACATTCAAAACATTGTGCAAAGCCACACCTGAGACACACTTCATCCCACGCTTCATTTCAGATATGGAAAAGTATTAGTGACTTCTCTGAAACACAGACACTGACAAAGCCACAAATAAAATTTTCCACACCATACCTTCCAGTTCATGCAGTCATCATGAAGTGCTAGTATTGTATAATTTGTCAATCAACTTATAGCAATCTAATGCTGATGAGACAAATACCGAATAAAATCAGAAGGTTTTATTAATATTTAATCCAATCTCGCTTAGCCAGAGACTCCACTGAAAATATTGCTGATGGAAATAAAAAGTCAGAGAATTTTGGATGAAATACAGCTAAATAGTAAAATTAAAAACAAATAGTTCCAGTATTTAACTCCAAAATCAAATAGAATCACAAAGGCCAACGTACCGTTGCTGGGATACTTTCTGGACTATACACCATCTCGCCGTTCCGCAGGGACTTCTGCACTTCATGGATGTGGTTCTTGATGTCATTCACAGTGGGGAAGAAGGACAGGTTGTGTCTTTCTGGAACTTCATCAGGCTTGAATAATTCTCTTTCCACATATTTTCTGTCACATGTTAAAGGACATTAAAACATGCATATTTAAAATATATTGTTCTAGCTCCTCTCTGATATAGACACTGCTACCTTCTCCCTCCCCTTGTAGCAATGACAAGACAAGAACCAGCTAGATGATTTTTCTGAACTAGTTCTTTGTGCATTTGCTACAGAGTTTGGAATCAAAAATCCCCATTTATCCACTAACTTTAAAGTGGACAGCAACTCTTAGTGGCTAGCTACAACAAAACAGAAAGAGAAGACAAAAGCTGGGAAAAACAGCTTCTCATGACATACAGGAAATATATTCAGTAATGCATCAGCACTGTGATTTAGCTGCCAACCAAATTAGTCAAATGCAAAAGTAGATATCACTACAGACTGAGAGCATGACAGACAGTCCTGTACCTTAGCTGCTTCCTCACTGCATAGACCTGCTCTATTCCCTGAGACACCAGTTCTCGGATCTTGTCTGCCACTTGAGGATGAAGTCGGGAAGGCAGAGTACAGTTCTCATCTCTAACAACCTCCTCCTCCTCCTCGGGAGGAGGCACAGAAAAATGGGAGGGTGAAGAAGGGAGGCAGGAAGTTTCCATTTCATGATACTGGTGGGCTTGCTGAGTGGGTAACTGTACATACCACCTGGCAAGAAGGAAAGAGTTTCTAAGCACAATTCACAAAGGCAAAAAAATGAGTCTAGGGGGCAGCACTGTCAATCACAACCTAGTTAGAGTGACTTAAGTTTTTACAGCCCCTGAGCTGGAAGATACTGCCTTTCAGAGCTCAGGGTGCTCTCATACCTTTCATTGCAAAAAAACCCAAAACCCAGCTCATACCCCCAAGTAATACAACAATTTCTATCTATACCCCACATGAAAACGTCTGCGGAAGTTCCACGGCTTGGTGCTTAACACATTTACCAAATTAGTATTCTAGAGCCACAGAAGTTTCACTGACATTTTGGGACTTTTTATGATAGGCAAGAGCCTTAATAAAGTGAATAATTAAAAAATAAAGAAAACCAAGCAAATTATTGTTCTTTTTTTGCTTCACTTGCCAAGATAAAGAAAAAAGTGGAAGTTTTACCTGAGGACACCATCAGCATCCATCAAGTTCTTCTTCAGCATGTTGAATGCTTTCTCCTGCTCCATTCTTATGATTTTCTTGTCAATTTTAGGGTCAGTAGGAACTCTGTATTCCAGAAACTTTTGAACCTTTTTAATATAGATCCTTCCAAGGGGGGAAATAATTAAACAAATAAAAAGAAAAAAATAAAGAAAAAATAAAGAAATGTTGCGGAGGGTGAGTAGCCTCCAAGAGAACTGTAGAATTGTTAAGGGCACAGCAACAGAGATGCACACAGACATACTTCTGTTCCAGTCTGGAAGCTGCTCAGCCAAAATGATTTTGCACCTTAGCAAAAACCCTCTGTCCTTCAGCATAGTAAAAGCACAACACCATTTCTAAACAGGCTGTACTTTACCCAGCTTGAAGATGGAATTGAACACATACATACCCAGCTGCAACTGTCCAGGTAAACTTATTTTTAGCTCAGTAAAAAATGAACAAGCACCCAGGAAAATGCTGAAGGACAAGGGAAAAAGAACAGTGTTGGATAAGCAGAAAATCCCCAGTGAACAGGAAGAATTGTAACTCCTTCAGCAAATGGGACATCTGCTAACTTAGGATGACTGACTGATATGAGTGCAATGAAAAGCCTAAAGGACCGCAGTTTTAGGACCAAAAATGATCACTAAAGAACACCAAAATAAGTAACTAATGCTCAGGCATAGAATGTTTTCCACTTGTATTTCACACCCTGATGTACTTCTACTTTTGCATCCAGGCAACCTACCAAATCTCAGCCTTACTCAGTGTAACAGGACAGCATTTTCTCCTTCCCTCTAAATGAGTATCGATCTCAAGTTAGCAAGGAGACAAAGCAAAAATCCACAGTGCTTATCAGCTACTACCCCCAAACAGTACTCTATCAAGGCTCACAGAAGGAATGCTTCCTTAGGATGCTGAGTAGCTCTTATAGACAATTCTTACCTTGCTGGACAAGTAGCTCTGTACTGATGGCCAGAGGTGCCTTCCTGCTCGCCAGCTTTTTTGGGCTGCAACCCTTTCCTCCTTGGCCCATACTGGCACTCCATTACAATGGCTCTGCTTCCTGAGAACAGAAAGTAATGTTCTCTATTTCTTCAAGCAACCACTTAAGTTACTACACAGAAACAGTAAAACCAGACAATATGAAAGTTCGTAAACAGTAATTTCTGGCTCTTCAGAAGGCAGAACACTTAAGCATAGCAAGCATTCAAACACAGTGCAAATGCTTCTCTCACAGCACGTAAGGAACACAGAGGATTGTCAGAGCAGTAATACTCCTGCGACATATGCAAAGGCAAAATAGTGAATTCTACCCTGGTGAACACCAATACTTTACAAGATGAGCAGCCTTGAAAGTTACCGAAGGAGGACAATGCTGTGAAGCAACATAAGCGAAGCAGAATCGCCAAAATAACAGTGAAAATCCACAGCTGAAATCAAAGGTCAATAGCTATTTCCACCCTCCTGAGATAAATCAATACTTCATACCATGCTGTCCCATAAATTCTTACTTGCAAGACTGACCTATCTTATCTGCTAAATAACAGTTACAGTGTGACATACCCACACAAAACCAGACAGGCTGAAACAAATATTGCTTAGCTCTAAACTTGAAGTGACTTCTACCAGTCAGATGTCTAATAAAAGGGGTAACAGGCATAGCATTAAAGTGGTCAAGAAAGGGACTTCTTCCAAATTCTTCCACGTCACACTTAGTTATCTTTTATTTATAATTCATATACTCCAGTATGCAGGCAAGGAGCTGCCTATACCACAAGTGATAGAACCAAAACCTTTTTAAGTATCTTCACAGCAATATAATGTGGTTCTGTAGGATACCCTATGATTTATTGCCTGCATGTGACATTCAAAATAAAATTAAAAAAACCCCAATGCAAGTAGGAAAGGCAACACATAAGAAATACTCATAATGCCTATTTGGGGGTCTGAGCAAAGTGAAAAATATTACAATTTAATAATCTGAGTTTCTATTCATCTACAACAATTTATAAAGAGAACAAACCAACTATGTATGGTTTTGCTCTGAATATCTTACTGTGGTGTAACTCATTTACCAGGCAGATCTTAGAGGAATCTAAAAATGTTTTGTAGGCACTTTGGGAGGAAAAGAAAGAAAAAGTGTAAGTTGTTCTGGCTTTGTTCTTAGCTTTCTTATACCTCACCGTTTATGGTTGAATCTTTTAAACTGGTGCTAACATTTCCCTTTTTCAGTTACTTTCCGAATAAATAAAAACACCAAGCACATAATCTACATTCCAGTTGTTCATGATCTCTATGTAAAAATTAAAATCTGTTCCTTACGCATACAAATGAACTCTGAGTAATTTCACATATGCACTGCATGAGCTAAATTATGTAATTACTAATAGGTGATGTCTGCACATTTATTTTTAAAATAATAAATTAGATATGTTGATGTTTACTTTGGCATTTTATTATTTTTAATGGTGCCATTTAAATAGTTTATTTGCTTCTATGGAGTAAACTCTTCAAAGGATCTCCAAGATAGGCAAGAATACTCAAACAAGCTCTTACAAGAACTTTCATGTCCTAGTGGAGCAGGTGAGACCTCCACCTAAAGATCTCATCACAAGAATACCCATCAAATTATAATTAACTCTTTCTAAAGAACAAAAGGAAATAACCACGACAAAACATAAGCTTGTGGCTTTGAGAAAACAAACTCCTTCAGACAGTGTAATGGGGGTGCCCAAGCTGCTCTTATTTTATGTTTGTGCCTTGACTTTATCAACCCAAGGAACATCATAAAGACCATTCTTTATGGCCAGCTGGCAACTGAGGTTGAGATTTTGAAAGTAGTTATTAATAGAAAAGTTAGTTACCTGCATTGACAAAGGGGATCCCATCATATGGGACATACTGAGATTTCCACATCAACCGTGTGGCAGGTTTGGCTGGGCTTGGAGACTGGCGCGTCCCCCACACACTTTGTGTTTGCTGCTTGTGTAGCGTTAGAACGCTCTCTAATTCTGTCTCGCTCACACAATAGCCACGGTATGAGTCCCCAATTTTCTGCATAGAAAGGAGGTGAAATAATAGGATTATTCACCCAGCTGACTGCTGAACATTACCCAAGAAAAAAAAAGCAGTCAGGAACTCTAGCAGGTGAGGACACAGGCCCAGAGTTTTGGCGTTTCATGGCTTTTTTTTCCCCACTCTAATATCCTCACAAATAGATTTACCATAGGTTCTAATACCAGAGCAATCCCCACTGAAGTCAGGAGATTATCAGCCCTCCAAGACCCTAAGTACACCAAGAACCCCTGAAAAGATTACAGTTACTCCCAACTGTTGTTTTCCACAAGAAAACTTCACTCCTGTTGCTTATTCCAACACACACTTCAGCTGCAGTCACCTCCTACACAAATATGTCTCAGACAAACATTTTCACTTGACTCCCACAGAAAAATCTCTGAAGCACCAAAAATCATCTATGCATCTACTTCAAAACACACATGCTACACTGAGATGGAGCAGAATACATCTGCTTGTACCACCAGTAACCACCTCACCCACTTCGTGCACTAACTTTGAATGGAGTATCTCACGTAATACTCCTCCCAATCTTCAAGGCACTCTAGATTCTCAACATTACACAGAAACATAATGTACCAGACTTGCCACGTGCAGACTGATGATGGTTTCCATGAACTTTGAGTCAGGTTAGATGCAGTTTTTCTGGAGCTGCCCAGAGGTTATCGAAGTAAAAAAAAAAAAACAAACTCAGAGCCATTACAGCTGGTTCAGTGCTGGTTTACAAGGGCCAGTCAGCAAGCAGCGAAAGCACTGGGACACAGAAAAGCTTTCCATATGAATTTGGAACACCACGCTCACTTCTGTTCGTATGCATCTTAGGATCAGGCTGACTGAGCAGCTGGAAGTAACACTCGGAGTAGTTTGCCAGCTCAGTCTGTGGGACAAGTGCACATGAATGAGCACTAAAATCTGATGGATCTACTTTGCCACCTGCAACAACTGAGAATCCAGATGTTTAGACAGTACTGACAACAACAGCAGCAACAGTCTCTCTCCAAGATTATTCTCACACAAATACTTTAGTGACGACAGCAGAAAACCTGCCTCAAAGTCAACTAAGAAAAACAAAATGTCTGTGGGTAGCAAGACCTAAAGCAAGCAAAGAACAAACGAACAGTAAAGGAACCGTTCCTGGTGAAGGAACCGGGCAAGCATGGTCCTGCTGCTGGCACAAGCCCAGAAGCAGAGGGTTACATATGCCTTGACTGCAAGTCTTTCTGAAATACCAGGGATGCTCCCTTTCACAAAAGGGATTGCAGTACCACTCCACATACCGAATGCCCAATCAGCATTTTTCTTTCCCTGTCTTATACCTGTTACTATAAATAGGTCATTGACCTTATTCTAGGGAGATGAGCAGACTGACAAAACTGCTGTGTGTGCCAGAAAAGTAGTGATAACAGTTAAGGCACTGTCTCCTACTCCAGCTTTACTTCTGTGAAAGATAGGTCATTTTCCCAAAAATGGTGGGTGAAGAGGAGGAGGAAAAGAAAATTGTACAGTACAGAGTGTCCCTCTCTAGAAGATTATCGAGTAGGAAGAAAAGGACAAGTGATACCATCTGTTCCACACAAATAAATGAACTTCACTTTTTACAGTTGATTAATTAATGGAGTTTTTAATTACACTTTATTTCAGTATGCTGGTATATGCTGGAAAAGCATCCTAATCAGACCACTGAAAACTAAATAGGTTCTAGAAAATAACCTTTTTTTTTTAATCCGCTTTTTATTAACAATGTAATTACTGTGAAGTAATTAGATACTTTCCAACTCTTTAACTCTGGCCAAGCTTCAAGCCAAAAAAGCATCAATTCCTTTTCCCTCTCCTGGCCTCATCTCACCATGGGTACACAAAAGGTTACACTAACTGCAGGTTTCCTTGAGTGAAGGAACAGCAGCAGGATACTAGGGGCATTAATACACTGTCCAGGCACAGCAAGCGTAAGTTGAAGATTTCAAAGCAGTCAGGGAACCAACACTAAACACAGAGCTTGGTGCCAGTTTTGGACAGTGGCAGCTTTTGCTGCTCTGTGTTTGCCTGCAGGATTAACTGCCGGGGGAATCATGGCACTTCACAGTTCAGTCCTGGCCACGTCTCTCTTATATACAGCTGGCAGCATGTACCCAGGCTCTGCCATGGCTTCATCTGCTGGCATCTTCTGTGCAGTTCACACAGAACTCTTCTATAAATGCTGCTGCTGTGAATTTTAAACATAGCAGGTGAAATTTCTTGTAAGAGACTCAGTCCAAACAGACCATAATACAAGTCCTCCTATAACATGAAACCAATAACAAATTATTTAGATAAGCTACACTGATGTTAAGACAGGAAAGTAGGTGCCACCTAGGGCTAAAAACACAGTAGTAGGCATTATACATCTTACTGGACTTCAACAATTATCCAGCCATTGGAATTAAGTGACTCATTCTGCAAAAACAGCATCTCCACCACAGAAGAATTCATGTTATTTAATGTTTAAGTGGCTATAACAGTGGACAGTACTGTTTGTGTGAAATAGAACATATATGACAAAGAGGATTAATACGTTCAGTTAATTTTAAAATTATATCTGGATTTAGAAAGAAATTAATTTTCTAAGTCCCTGAAACTGCAATTTCCAGTTATCCGTGACCAAGCCAACAGGAAAAAACTCCAATAGCAGGGATAACTAAAGAGGTGAACCAGTTTTCCTTTTATTTTACTTTCTCTTAATACTTTTCAGAGGAAAACTAACACCTATTGGGAAGAGTCTGTTAGGAGGAGAAAGGGGTAGGTGACCTCTCAAGAATCCCCCCATCTACCCTCCCTTCCTTTTAAGGGATTTATGATGCATTCTAGCTGTTGGTATTGCCCTAGTCATCAGGACAGTGCTGCAGACATCTAACAATATGCAAATAGAGAGGGACATGGCCAAAAGCTATCACAAGGAATAAAGACACAGCACTTTTTAACAGAAAGCATGCACAGGTAACCATGCTGGTAAAAAAATAATAATAATAAAAAAAAAATCTGTAACAGTATTTAAAATAGAAATCCTTAGTAAAACATTGACATTAAAGGGCTCTGATAAGCCCCAGATTTGATCCTGGCAAGTCACATGGATTTTGATTCTAAGAGACAAGACAAACTAAACTGCGAACAGTTGCAGACATAGGTCATACAAAAGCAACTTTAATCTTTAATGGCTCACTAAGGGCAACAAAGCCCAGTTTGCACAGCAGAAGACAGCGCAGCTTGCTCTGTAGTTCAATAGTGAACTCTAACGTGGGACACGATGGCTTTTCCCAGCACTGTTTGGCATCAAGATTTCAGAAGCACATTTTTTGTTTCGGGAGCTGTTGATGGTCAGTTATTCAGCATTCCAAAAAAATGAAGGGATAGCTTTTTATGTGTTTAAATGTGCTAACAGTACCAGCTAGTACCACTACTATTTCATAATACTAGGAAGCCTGAACACAACTTCTACAACTATGAATGTTTTTCCTGTCATGGAATAGGATCAATATCTTAGATCTAGGTGATAAACATCAAGTCAGAACTCTTTGCAGCTCACCTCACAGTTCCTGAGACGGCGCGCCCATACAGGCATATTTGGAGGTAATGGCTGAAGAGGGATGGGACAGTGATCTTCCACTACCCTGAAAAATAATAATAAAAAAATGTATGAAAAGTCTATACAGACATCCAGAAAAACAACAATTCAGTCCAAACTACAAGTAATATATCAAATGAATGCATTTTGTATAACCATAAAGCATATGATCAAACTATAGATATTGTATCAACTTGCTTTGAAAACATGGGGGTTGTCTTCCCCATATTCTATTTCATTGTTAAAATAATTCACAGTAAATATAAGTATTTAAAAACCCTGTTATCTACATTTAAGAAAACCTCTGAAAATTCAAATTTTCTCAGTATTTTTGCTTGACAACAATAGACACAACATTGTGAAATAGACCAGTTGATGGTCTCGATTTTCTTATGTGGACTGATGGTAGAATGCTAAAGATTAGAACCAAAGTACTTGTAAAATACAAATACTTGTAAAATGCTGCACATTTTAGTATATTTTATATTACTGAAAACCAACTCCAGTAAATATTTTAAGCAACTAACTAGTTTTTCCATTCCCTAAATCCCAAGGTAGAAACAACACTTGCTTGTTTATTAATCCAAAACTCAAGTGCATCACCTCCTGTCACCTCCCTGCAAATACATCTTCTTTCCAGGAAATTTTTCTGACATGTACAGACTGTGGTCACAAAATCTATTCACAACTGTTTTCTTCATTTCAAGCGTTGCTTGAATATATATGTAATTAGTGCTGTAGTGAGACTATTCTAATCTCTTTCACATCTCAATTTCAAAGAGCATAAACCAATGCAAAGCCAGCCTACAGTCAACAGAACAAACATCTTTTATGGGTTTTGTTTGGTTGGTTTGTTTTTCTGTTATTGATTTGTTGATATGGTTTGGGGGTGGGGTTAAAGAGAATCACACAGTATTCAGGAATTAAAATAGTAGGCATCTCTTCGCATGGCGACAGAATCAGGTGGATATCAAGAGGAAAAAAAACAACCAAACCATAACTATTCTAACTTTAGAAGCTTTTGTTAACCAGTCTGCCTGTCTACATGCTACACCACAACACCGTTAGCAGATACTGTCTCATATTTTATCTATGAAAGCCAAAGAAATTATCCAGAGAAAAAAGATCAGGTACTCCCTGTTTAACACCAACTATTGAACTCTCTATTGGAAAAATTAATCTCTACAATCAACCCTGCTTGTGGGAGGATGTTTTACAAAGGTTTTGATAAACTCATATAAGAAATTCTGTTCCCTCAAACATCAACTTTCTCTGCAGTTCCTTCACTGGATCACTTTCAACTCTTGGTTGGCATTATCAGTTTTTGAGTGGTTTCAGTAACTTATCCTGTGCTATTTTAAATTCCCACCTATTGCTCTGGTCAGAATAGATCCAAATATTTCTGGAATACAAGAATCTTAATTGCCTTTTCCCCCACTCCGGCACGTACAAAGATTGTCTGAAAACACAGTTAGCTCCACACCATTCACTAATACTGAGGGTTCATAACCTCCATTCTGTAGTAGTTTTGTGATAACCATTGCAAGAACAAGCTGCAAGAAAAAAAGGCAGTACAAACAGCAAATCTAAGTGATTGCTCATCCTTTTAACCCCTGACCTACCTGGTGGCTATTTTTTTTGATACAGTGAGAGATGCCTGTGGATGTAGGATGTAACGGCTCGCACTGTCTGCTACAGCAGCCACTGCCACCGTCTGCAAGTTCCCATCACCACACTTCTCTTCTGAAACATCTTTGCAAAAATAAAACATTCTCCTGGTTAATGACTGAACTCAGAATGGGGAAATTACATGCTATGATTACATTCTGTGTGTTGGAAAAGCAAGTGTTTTAACATGTGAAATAAGATTTTTAGATGATAAAGTAGTTTAACAGTTGTGAATCAATACTGAAAGTCTATACACACATATGAAAATACAGTTGATAAGGTTGTCAGTAGTCAAGGACTTCAGGAATCTCTCTACTGCTAATGAATCCTTCTATGACAAAAGAAGTGATCAGAAGAACTTGTAAATTACTCTGCTTTACATTTCCACAAATCCATACAGGAACGCTTAAGTATTTTGTTCAGCTGCAAATCACACAGTGGCTGCTTTTAAAATAAGAAGAAAAGATTACAATACCGCTTTGTATTTAGAAAAGGATACCTAAAGAAGAAAAAAAAAAGGCCTCTTGTAATTAAGCCTGTTAGAACAAATGTTTTAGTTTTTCTTGATAACAGGGAGAAACCCATAAGCCAAAGACGTGTTAGATTGAATCCTGTGTGTATAGTTAAACAAAAAACATACTGAAACACCATGAAAGCAGATACTTGATACTTCAGTCTTAACATAAAGGGAGCTCTCTTTAGATGCGAGATTTTTGCCCTTCTATTATGAAAGCTTCTCCCGCCCATCCCACCAGAGCTATTAACTCAGTACAGAAATCACTCCCCTAGAAAGCTTATACCAGAAGATTCGTAAGTGTGCACCTCAGAATAACACCACTCTGGCTCACAGCTTTGAGCACTGGTTCCCTCTGCACAGGCATACCCTTCAGACACTAGAGCATTGTCTGAAGCCTGTGCCATTACATGCACTGCCACCACATGCAGGCAAGTGAAACTCAACACCTAACAGTCCATTCTCCTTCCCCTTTAATCTCGATAGTAAACCCCTGGCAAGTCTTTGTAACTGTCTTTTAAAGATCAAATAATTACAAAGTCTTTCACACCATAAGTCTCTAGGAAAAAACAAACAAACAAAGCAAAACAAAAAACAAAGACCCCCCCCCAAAAACACTGCAGCACTGCTGTAGAACATGCATTCAAATACTGTGAAACTGAGATGTTTGCAAAAAGGTAGCACGACATAGCATGAAAAATGGGAATACAAAAAAAAATATTCAGCACTGCAACTTGCTACATACAAAAAGCAGCAGCAATTCTTTTGTAACTACAGGCTCTTAGCCAGCTTAAAGACACATAAGACTTCACTGTAACTAAGAGCAAGTAAGGATGAGCATTAGGGTAAGAGTAAGCCTTTCAATGCAAGGTCATGAAACTGGTCCAGCTGTAAGTAAAAAGGGCCGGATCATGACTTGAAACACAATTCTTTTATATCCACAAATCATCACTTAACTATCACTCAAATTTTAAGAATTTTATACAGAAAGTGCAAAAACAGTCGCAAAAACCTTGAAGAGTAACAAAATGCTACAACCTAGTTCTTAGTCTTATTCTGTGAATGCAAACCAGTACACAGCATTTTGCCACCCAGCAAGGCTTGCAGATATATAATCAATGCTTTCAGATTTTAGTTATCTCCCTTTTCTAGAGAAAAGCTTAAAATTTGCACTTCTAATTGTATGTCTCGCCATATACTTAAAATGTCACAATACACTGAAGAAAAAGATTTAGCAATGAAGTGAAAGCTACATCTCATTTTCTCCACTGGGAGACTAATTTCTACCTAGGTACATCATTCCTGGCCTCACAAAAAAAAAAAAATCCATAATCACCAGTAATCTTCAGAAAAGACCAGAAGAACTGACCCTCTATCTACATTACTTGAATTACTACTTCACTCAAAATAGACAGAGAAGATTAGTACAGCTGGCACAAATATCCTTCTTTGTAAGGCAAGAAGCAGCTTTGTGCTCGATATTTCAAGAGATCTATCGCACATCTAAAGTGAGCGTAATAGCTCATATTTCATAAGGCTTTTGTCCAGCAGAAAACATGGTGTGTGGGGTGCCAGATTCATCACCACAAAGTAAGTAGGTATTTTTGTTTTATAACTGAAGAAAGGAAACACATACAAAGAGGTTAAGAAGCGAGCATGCAGGATATGCTCAGTCATGGGAATACACACCCTCAAGTCCCACAGGTTAAACTCACCCTGTGTGCTGGCCACATCCAGAAGCTGACCTTGAGGAATAATCACTTGGGCCATTCCTGTCTGGGCAGAAGGAATGACATGCAGCACCTGGCCATTTTCTGACTGGCTAGCAACAATCATCTGTAAGGAAATCACACAAAAGCATGAGTGGCACTGGTTTGTATGGTTGATAGTCATGCAGCCCAACTGTGCTTGCTTACTACCAGAATAGGAAATATTTTGGTTTGAATTAGAGCCTGCAAACTAATGATTTCACATAAGAAAATTGCCTATTTATCATAAATTTCTTAGAATTACTTTCCCCTTTTTAAAATAGTCCTTTAACTGAATAAAGGAGAGAAAGGAAAAAAACTTATGAGATTCTAGAATAAACTACACATTTATTTGAAGCTTTAATAATAGCACTTTAAGTTACCAAAAACCTGAAAGCTACTCATAGTTGGATTCACTGTAACCCCATTCATAGACCTGCAGAATTAATCATAACATTCAAAAATTTTGACCTTTAGTCCAAAGAAACTGACTCTTTTTTTGTAAAAAGGAAAGAATTGCAAAGCAATGTTTTAAGCAAATTAATTGGGGTGGAGGAGGAAAAAGACGGATAAAATGGGTTAGTATATTGATAATGTTCCAATCCCCTCCCTCTGAAAAAAACCCAGAGAGACTTATCCAGGGGATAGAGAGAAAACAGCAGTAGTAGAAGTATGAGATCTCATCACACAATAATATTCAGGCTTGATAATGACAAGACATGTTGTTGTTTAATAAAATTAGCAATGGCTGGAGACAGGAAATGCCTACATGAGGAAGGACAAATGAAGCATGAACTGAACCACTGAAAAGTCTCACCTTGTTGCTAAAGTCTGAATCAGCTGTTGTTAGAACAAACAAGCACCACGTAAAAACAGTTCTTCAAAGAGCTCCCTTGTCTACGAATACACTTCCTGCCCTGTTTGACACACTCACCATCGGTGCACTGGGCCCTCCCAGGGGCTGCAGCTCATAGAGAGGCTGCCCAGTTTGGTCTCCCAGGTGGAAATCCTCTGCAGAGTGAGGCTGCAGCTGGGGCGGCCGCGCAGGTGCGGCCAAGGATGGGGAGCTGCCCGAGAGACGTACTGCAATGGGCAAGCCCGTGGGAGAGTCCCTCTGTCCAAACAATGGAACCCTGGAATCCATGCAGGTTAGATGCTCTCAGCAGGAAAGCAGTAAGGTGTACTTTAACCTCGAGTAGCAATTTCTATTAAAAAAAAAAAAAAAAAAAGAAAGAAAAGAACATTTAAAATCAGTGTGTCATCTTCTATACTTGGAGGGAGCTTTTGTCCTGATCAAGAGGCTTCTAGCTAACACTAGCAGTTCTATTTTTGTTTTCCATCTCCATGCTGAAAATGTAGTCCTATTTCCACTTCCTAAAACAAGCTCTAATGGGAAAGAAATCCCTCGTGCCCAAAATCTGTTCCCCAAAACCACTCAGTACTTCACATTTCATCCACCTAGAAACTGATACAACTTATAAAAGAGCACCCCCAACTCTGTGGATATTTTTATCCACCAACTTGATTTGACTTCAAAAGAAATCCTAGATACTATTCTAGTTGGCCTTTAGACACATGCATTTAGCTATGAAGACAAAAGTCTCTCTACACTTTCTTAATTCGTTACCACAGAAAAAACACAAGCAGCACAAACCCACCAACTCAAGTCCAAGATTACAAGAGTGCAAGACCAAGTATCAGACTTTGCAAGTCTTGTAAAATAGGTACTTGAAGCTTATTCTCTTCAAGCTTGCAAAATCAAGTTCTTACAGCAGATACAATTTTTCATTAAATTTAGTTAAGCACAAATATCTGTCTTGCTGAAACTCTGACAAAACAAATATTAAGCATGTAGAAAGCAATGGAAAACAGAGAGTCCTTGGGTAAAATAAGCACCTCGGGCTGTCATTTGGCCAATGCAAGGAGTGCAATTTCTTGTATCTCTTGCAGCAATCACACAAACAACTCTGATGTTTCTGCTACAAAACCTTGTAAACTACATATCCAAAGAATGGGGAAAAATGTTTCTAGATTCTATATTGAAGTTAGATGTGAGCCAAATAACCTTCTCAAAAATTCTGCAGGTATAAATCTTCTATGATGAAACTGTTTACTGCAAAATACACCACACGTGCAGCAGTGAGTAAATGGCACTAGTTGTGTTGAAGACATTTTTTGGAGACCATAAGCATGCTACTAAATCAGTACCTGTATGGTATTTTATGTTAGTTGAAGCAATCTGCAAAAGTACATTTATGGACACTCAACTCTCTGCCTGGGAATATCTGGGGATATTTGATAATAAATACATTAAAAACTCTCCTTCCCCAGTACCTGCACATATATCCTGTGTCCCTGGATTCTTATTTGCCACATTTGGTCATTAAGCAATTTGACCTGATTTTCATTTTTTCTGAACCCCGCCTACTCTGAGGCACATCATCAAATATTCTTTTATTAAAAGATTTTGGTAACAATAGAGTATGCATTCCTTTGGCACTATAACAGGATCTATTAATACAGTTGCTAAAGATCGTCATTACACGTCACATCTGGATCTACATCAGTTCAAAACCAATTGGCACAAGAGTCCAAGGGAGGGAACTATTGTACTTTTTAAAAATACACAATGTATTACTGCAAAGACAAGAAAAACCATACTGACTGAATTTCATAAAGCTGGGATGCTCATACCTCACCCAAAAAAACAGATCATCTGTTTCTGACTCTCTCGTAGAGATGCCTATGAATAAATCATTAGATCCTTCCATAACAATGTCATGGTTAATTCTTTTTTTTTTTTTCCATTACAAGATGACCTGAAAAAGTTGTAAAAGTTTATTTCAGCCTTCTGTACTTTAGCCTCAAGCAAAACATTGCTGCATGGTTTGTTTTATTTTTTTGGTCTTTCAAAGTTAGTCTTAGAAGTTCTAATACCATTGTAAGCTAACAGTGAAGCCCTCAAGAAATTCTTGCTTCTATATCACTTTATTACTCCCTGAAGAAAAATGTCAGTCTGTTGCTCCAAGGCTATAATTTAGCCTCTTGTATAAGACAATTTGCTTGACCTGTCATTGCACACACAGATATAAAACACACATACACACTCTGATGATTTTCATCTAAATATGTCCACCAGCACACAACTAACAACCACATACATCTAGAAAGCATTTGGTATTTAAAGATATGCCAGCACTGCTCTACAAAAATAGTAGTCATCTACTTCCATAACCACCAGACAGGATTTGCGTTAGCCAGCTCTGCCATGGAGCCATCTTGAACATTGTGTTTGTTTTAAATGTCTCTCAACATATAGATGAAACAAAATTACTATTGTTAGTCTATAGCAGTAAGCTTTGGGCAGGAAAACCACCAGATATCCAAAAGAAAATCTGGCACAAATCATGTGATGAAAGACAAAAAGACAGAGCTCCCGGCACTTCGGAGCTTTACCTCCTATCCAAAGTACTTCAAGGAGCTCAGCTGCCCACTATAATCCTTCAAGCAAACAGGTAATACTGGAGAGTGAAATGCCACATCCACAGGATAAGGCTTTCACCCAGCCAGTTTGCCCTTTACAGCATTGACTAATCCCAAATACTCATAAGCAATGAGACAAAATGACAAAATAACTTGCCCCCTGCATTACTAGAGTACATCTGTACGAGACTACAAGCATAATATGCCAAACTGAATAAAACAAAACTTAAATCCTGCACTTTGAAGTGGGGGAGGGGGAAGGGTGTTGAGGATTTTTTCCTTCGGTATTTTTTTTAAGGACAGGCACACAACTCCTACCAGCTTTATCTTCTTCGCCACACCACATAGTAAGTTGCTTGAGATGGACCTTCTTGGAAATGGTATTTCAGCCATTTACATCTTTAGTAAGGAGAGTATAAAAGGCTAGAGAGTCACTTCAAAAGAACTGTACAACCCTGGAAGCACAAATTTATTTTGCTTTGCAAAGATATAAAGGACCACAGACAAAGTAAATCTGTATCTCCTTAGCTTTTGAAGCTGAATAAAGCATCCTGCTGATACAAACAATGTTGTGAAGTTAAGCTGCTCATATGCTCACTATACTAAATACTTTAATCTAAAGCAGATTTATTTTTCCATTCAATTTTCAAGTCATGACACTCCAAAACAAGTTCCAAATGAAGTTCTCTCACATTTATCAAACATTTTGTAGCTTTGGATCTGAGAACAATTATGAGATGTTTTAGTTAAGACGTCTGAAGTGTGTTAGCAGCAAATGAAAAAAAAAAAAAGAGACAGAAAAACTCGATTTCATCATCACTCAAACCATTTCTCCTCAGTTAAAAGATGTAAAGAAGATACGTCAGATTTGCCAAAGCATTTCTTTCTTTGAGATAAGCTAAAGTAGTCTGTTCCAAGCACATAGATGGTGCGTACCCTGCACGTGCTGGAATTCAACTACAGGACACAAGGATGGCTGTATTGGGATGGACCAATGGCCCGAGTAGCCCAATATCCTGTAGCAACACTGGATACTAATAAAGCTCAGGGAAAAAAATGACAGTATTAAAGATACAGGGATATTTATCCAGCTTCCTCTTACAGGCAGCCCAGAATATCTCAACTTTTATCTTTGTGTTTGAAAAACATTCTTGGTTTGTTTTTGCCCTGTGACTTTGTCTTACCACTGTTCTAACCCAGGCAAACCATAGCCAAGCACATCACCCCAGATAACAAAATTCATGGTTTAATGATCCAGGTTTCATTAAACTAAGTGCTATGCAACCCCAAACAAAAAAAAAAAAAAAAAAGGCTTTATTGTCTTAAAGAAATATGCTTTTACAGACACAAATATGTACATAGATAATAAATTTTACAGTTGTATAAATATTGCTATCAAATTCCCCAAAGACAGTTAAGTCCTGTAAACATATATATAAGGACAGGCATTTTGTCGTGAATGAGTAAATAACACACATGTATCTCTCTTCATAAACACTTCACAAAAGTGCCACAAAATTTTCCAGTGTAACACCACCATATTCCACATTTAACAATGGGTTGAAGGAGAAACACAGGAGTGTAATGTTAGTGTAAAACAGGAGCTACAACTGTATCCTCAGTGCACGCAACAACTGGCAGCTCTTCACGCTTCAGCTTTAGCCTCAGTGCAGCTGCACCCAAACCACTCTACAGGCTGCACTCCACAAAGTCCATAAATCCAAGGCCATTTTCAACTCAAGGGTTAGCACATTTTAATGCCATAGGACTGCTTCACCTTGCCTCCCTTTGGGAAACACTTTGCTCAAAATAAAGAGAAAATCTAAGGTCATTGCTATCCGTGGTTCAGCTCTGCAAAGAGAGCAAGCAGGCACAGGAACCGCTAGCACAGCCAAACACAGTAACATCACAACCATTTTATACAGGGTCTTACAGACAGGAGCTTCAAAAGCCTACACATTACCCTTAGATGTTCAATTCCAAAGACACTGATAGTGCAAGGTCATTTAGTAAAACACAGGCAGTCGGATCAGGATTTAGCTGTCAAGACCTCCCACGATAACACAGCTGTCAAAGCCAGAGGCACCTCTTGCACATGCTATGCTCTTGCTGACTGTCTGTCCTCCAGACACAGCTTGTACAACATCACGAACTCTCAGCAGGAACAGGATTTCAGTGCTCACTCTGATGTGAGTCTTTCTCGTAACAGTTGCAATCTTCTCTCTGATCCAGAAGCCCACCTACTGTTTCTTAATATAAAAACTTTTAAAAGACGCCATTAAAAAAGTCAAACTAGTGTTACTTTGAAATCTTTTATCCTGGTCACACATCCACCCTGATTCTGCTTTATTCTATGGTAGAACACATACCTACCAACTACAAGCACATGTAGTTTACTACCTAAAAATACACCAGTTCTACACTGACATAATTTTAAGGCTTCATAGGAATGCTTGCTTCTGTCTTCCCTCAGTTATGAGGCCTCCTTGTGAAAGCAACATGCTGTTAGATTCCAAAAGGAACACTGCTTTCAAAATCTTAGTGCTAGTTATTTTAACAGGGAGTAAAAAGTGCAAGATTTTAGTCGGAGGAAGAGACCTAAACAGTAAAAATTGGGTAAGACCATTGTGATAATAAGCATATGCTACCTAGGAGTACTCCGTTGGGGCTGGAGGGTGGGAATTCTCTTACATTTTCAAACTTCAAGTTTGAAAATGCATATGCATTAAAAAAACCACCCCCACCCCAAAACAAACCAAAACCAAACCAACCAACGAACCACAAACCAAAGGCAAAACAGACATCAAAGCTTCCCTGTGCAACTTCATGATTTTTACATTTCTGACAGCCATATTCCCCATTCTGGTTTTAATTTATACTTCATGACAGGAAATACACACAACTGAATGCCTCACTAACAATCTTTTTCTGTGTTTTCCATGCAATGTTTCAGAGGTTTTATAAACGATTTAAGATAATTGTACAGCTTGCAGCAATTAAACACGGTCTCTGAAAAAGCCACCTCTGATGACGCTCCTCTACCACCACTAGCAAGGGAATGAATTACATACAGTACAAAGAACTAGGGAGGAAATTAGTGCATAGTAGTACCCACAAGTAAATGAGTCACAATTAGATGTATATCAACTTGTACAAGGTTCGAGATTTAGCTTATCTCTGCCATGGAAGGGCAAGCAGGTACCATTAAGAAGGCATGGAAGATCTGGGGATACCTACTCAAAAAGTTTCTCACCTAGGCCACCTTTGTGTAGCTAGCACAGCTACCCAGAAAATGCCCCTGTGGATATCACACTGACGAGTTTAAGTACACTTAAGAAATCCATGAGGTTTCAGAGTCTCACAAAACACCAGCACTCAACACCCACCCGCCCCAAGTTGCCCCAACCTGAGTCACCACACAGGGAGAGCTCAGCTATGCTCTGAGAAGCCACAAGCAGCTGTCAAAAAGAGGTGGAAAAACCTAAACTAAGCGCACAGCAGGTACCCAAACAGCCTTCTCCCCAAAGACACAAATTCACTTACAGCGTCTTTCAGAGCCCGCTGCATGCTGGGTTTATTGCTTTGAGTAGGAAGTTTATGGTTGATGCGCCTGTTGACAG
>JANHFX010012078.1:0-34962 GCA_027560015.1 Chloroceryle amazona | reverse complement strand
GGACCCCCTCCCAACGCGTTCCCGAGCTGTCGGGTTTCACGCCCGCGCGGGGCCGCTCTGTGCCGGGCTCCTTTGGGACCGAGGCAGGTTTAGCGGCCAGGCAGCCGCTTTCCCTCTCCGTGGCCTGGTCTGTGTCGGTTGTTGCCTGTTCCTTCCAGCTGCATCCTAAAATGTGGCATTTCATCGCGTCCAGTCTTTCTTCGGTTAATGTTCCGTAACCTCGGTGTTTCTCTCGGGTTTGTTTCCTTCCTGTTAGCAGGGATGTGTTTGTTTCGCTTAAAACATCCCTAGAAGGTAACTTTTGAGGGCTGATTGTGTCAGTTAGGGATGAAAATTAAGTATAAATGACCCAGGCTGTGCTGACTTGGTTTAAAAACACGCACCAGCAAAAAAACAAGTGCAAATCAAACTGGTAGAAGTTGACTTTGTGGTTTTTGTCTGTGTAATTTTTCCCCTGTATTTTGGGGGAGAGGAGGAGAAAGATTAAAGCTACCTAGGAAGAGAGGGAAAAGATCATGTGTATTTCTTCAGTACAAGTTGGAGAGCAGGTACTGCTTACCTCTAAGGTTACGCAGATACAGCTTGATCTCTACTCCCAGTTTTATGCTACTTTCAGGTTTTGTTCAAGTGCAACTTGATGGCATTTGTGAGATTTTTTAGCTCCTTTATTAGAAAATGAGCAATTGTATGGACTTCCCCATTGCTGATTAAATTACAGAGACACTGTTTTCTTTTTAAAGCCTTCTGTTTAAACCTAAAAGCTCAAGGACCCGAACAAACATATTTTTGTGTACACAGTCAACAAATTAACAAGTGGACCTTGGCGTGGGGTTTCCTCCCGTTTCACGAATCCGAGTGCAGAACAGCTTTTCGGAGCGTGCACCGAACGCCGCTCTTCTTTTCACAGTTCTTTCAGGGTGTGTTTTTGAAGTGCTGTGTTTGCCTGCTGAGCATAACTCTCTGCTGCTCTTTGAATCCTAATGAGGGAGGAACTCCAGAAGTATATAGAGCATCATCTTCAGAGTTTGTTTAGCCTCTGGCTGCGCTGCCTCTGGCCCAGCCGCCAGCTGGTGTTGCGTCCTGCGTGTCCCGGCTCCCCCGAGCAGGCAGCGCGTAGATGTTCCTGATGCTGATGGAGTGTCAGCTGCGGAGCGCGGATGCACCAGCCGTTCAGAGTTAATTCATTCCAGTGACATTCTTGTGATGGGCTAGCTAAGGCAGTGTCAGCATTTCTTTTATAAACCATGGTTTCCCAGGACCTGACGCGTATTTCTGGGGCTGAGGAATTTGCTTATTAAAGGAGCCTAGAATTAGAGTTTGGTCCTCTGAGCAGATAGTTTAAATGAAAATTAAAAGCAAAATTATATTGGCACTACCTATGAACCTGTTAAGGTTTGCTAGCAAAGCTTGCATTAGCTTAGCTCCTGGCTTTTGTCTGATTCCTGGTTTTGCATACAGTGTCCAATGATTCCCTCTGCTTCCTGAGATCTGTGCTTCTCTGCCCTTGAGAAGGGAGGGGATGAAATTTGAGGCAGCATTATCTCCAAATAATGATATCTTTTTTTTTTCCCTGTCTGGCTCTCGAGGTTAGTGGGAACGTCTGTGGCTGTCAGTGTGTTTTAAAATGAACAGAAAAGTTGGCATCATAGTGGCTATTTTCAATCAGTCACTCTCTTTAGTGATCCTAAATCTTTATTTTCACATGCAGTATTGCACTGGCTTTCTTGTTTTGTTTCGAGTGCAAAACACTTCACATTGCATTTGAGAATGTGTGTTGCACAGGGAAGGCAGGTCAAGACAAACATCATTATGCAGCATATGAGATGAAAAAAAGGTCCTAGTGATTGTTTGGTTGGTTGGTTTTTAAATAACTAAAGCTGCAATAAAATACAGGCAGTGTGTATGTGCTGAGAAGGAGGCAAACCACGGCCCATTTCCCGTGTGTCTGTCAGTGTGACATCACTTCTGCTCTTAGATTTCTCGTGTTGCTCAGCCTGAGACACCTGGCACGACCGACTACAGCACTGGGCTGTAGCATTTTCCAGGGGCTTTTCGGGAAATGCTGTGTATTTGTAAAAAAAAAAAAAGGTGTAATTTGTAAAAATAAAACCCCCAGCATACTCAATATGAATTGTGAAGGAAAAAAACCCACAAATGTCAAAGACTGTAAAGAGCTAAGAGTCCCAGAGACCGCCAGCTTGTCTGTCATAATGCAGCTTTCCAAAGTACATTGTAAAGCTTCTGAACTCTGTTACAAGTTCCACTTTTCACCCCCACTAAGAAGCTGATGGTGAAAAGTTTGCATGTTTAAATGGAACTGTTGCATATTATTAAGCTAGGCAAAAATCCAAGTATGTTTTGTGTGTATTCCCCTGGATAGGCAGCACTAAGGGTGCTACGTCTGCTGTTGACTTAAGGTAACTGCTCTTTTAACCAGCTCAAGCTGAGGGGGATGGTCTCCTGCTCTCCCTCTGTTTTTTTGAGTGGCTGTGGGTGTTCTAAACACTGCTAAACGGGCACCCTTTGGAGATGGATGAGACCAGCCCTAGCTAGGAGTGCCTTGCTTCGCTCGTGGATGTCTCCAGGTGGCATTCAAGCCTCAGCCTCTTACAGTAATGTAAAATGGAAGATTTTTCTGGCTTTCTTTTCTTATATACTATTTACTTTAAGCTTTCTAAAGTTAATTCTGGCAGTACTTAAAAGGAAAATTTTTGATCACCCGTTGTGGGTCAGGTGCCGAATACTTGTGAGCGGATAGGAAAATAAAGGATATAAAGGTTTTCTAAATCTACGTAGCTCATCTTGAGCTTTGATAGGTTTGTTTTCCAGCTGTTTGAGATTCTAGCATGGTGAGCGGTGTCTTTGCTGTTCCTTTGCACGTTGTTTTGAATAGAGAGAGTAGGGTAGAGTGCTACTGCTGTTTAGCTGCTTTACAGGTAGAACAGATGTTTTTAAAATGATAGTTTGGTTCTTGGACTGCTGTTGTATAACAGCAGCAGTGAAGGTGAATTGAGAATTTGGATTTTAAATAAAACTGCAAGCAGTGACCCAAGAGCCAGCTGTGTTGACTTTCTCATTTTGCAGCTTTTTCTAAGGGGCTGTTGTGTGAGGAGAGGCCAGGATACCCACCGAATGACACGGGGAGCAAAGAAATAAGCTGTTAAAAGTTTGCCTCTTAGTATGCATTTTACCCAGACACTCTGTCTCCTGTAGAGGTGTAAAGACACCTGCAGGCAAATACTACATTATTGTGGTGTAGTTTTGTATCAGGAACTAAACTGTGCTGAATTCCAAAGCTTGTGTTTTATTTACGTTGAAACAAACCAAATTTTCCTTCCTTGTAAGGGATGAGACGTTGGCTTCTGAGGAACCTTAACACTTGAGATCAGCACTTGGCTGGAGTCTTCTCTCCTACCTCTAAAGTGTGAGAACAGAAAGCTCCAGTTCTTGGTCCAGTTGCAGGTATTACTCAAGAGCACTGTCACTGCTGGGGTTTGTTCTTGCTTTTTGATTCCAGAGGAGTCATAAGCCTGCCACACTTAATTGCTCTGCTGGTCTTTGATGTGTGCCCTTCGAGGCTGGTCCGTGTTTTAACGAGCTCCCTGGCTTTCTGCTGTCGGTGCTGCCATTGTGAGGCTTCTGATTTGGATCCGTGCACTTGTCTGCATGGAACAAAGTGGTGGCAGGGAACAGAGGAAATCAAATGCGTGCAAAGTATGGGGCTATGGGGCAATTTTGGTTAACTTCAGGCAGTGCCTTAGCATTTTGAGTATTTTAAGGATGTGCTTTTGCATCTCGGCTGAGCATTAATGTGATGAAACTCTGTGGCTGGTTCCAGCGTGGTTGGGTAATTGAGGCTGCCTTGCTGATACATCACTAATAAACAAAAGCTTCTCACAGTCGTCTACTGCATTGTCCCCTTTCCTGGGCTCTCTTGGCTTGTGTAATTTCAGTAAGACTTTTGCTCGATGTAAGGCTGGCAACGTTGGGCTAGTTGGGACCTTCTGCTGTTGCAATCCTGGGTTGTGAAAGTGCTGCAGGGGTCAGGCTAAGCCAGCTGTGCTCCAGCATCCAGCGCTGCGCCTGCTTACGCCACGCTGCCGAGGAGAGCAGTGTGCAGAAGCACAGTGTAGCTCTTTAGCTGGAGTTAATGTTGGTGAAAGGTGTCAAATGGAAAGACTTTGGAATTAGGTGAAATTAACACCTCGAGACAGTCGCATTATACCAAAATAAATTGCTAAAATTGATCCTTGCCTAGATGATCTTTACCGCGGCTCGTGATCAAAGCCCGCTCTTCTCCTCGTGCTATCTTAGTGGCAGATGGGTTTGCACTGTTTGAGTGGAAACAGTAAAGCCAAAGGGATAGTAAGTGTTTGAAGCTTCTTTTATTTTGTGTTTCAATACATTTGATTTAGTCATTTCCGTATGATCTGTGTATCCTATAGATGGTGCAACGGGGAACTTCTGTAGAAGTGTTTTAATATGAATTATTTAAACAAAAGCATCTCTAAAGATGGGAACTTTGCCCTGCCTTTGAGATATAAGTGAGAAATACCAGAGAGACACAAACAGTGAGGAAAACTTTTCAAAATATCTCCATTTCACAGCCATTAATTCTCATTGAAAGTCAGTGGACCTCAAAAATTGTTTTGAAAAGGATACCTAAATACCTTACATGCTTTTGAAAATGAAACCCAACAATCACAGATAGTTATTCACAAACAACCCACATCTGTTCTTCCTCTTATGCGCTGCTTCAATTATCCAGTGAAACGAGTTTCAGCACCATGAAGCATCTCAATTGGTAAAGTAATCAGGTTAAAAATAACCCAGAGGTAAAAAAAACCCCAAACCTGTTGTCCTCCTGGCAGATTTCATGTCATACTGGTGGCTGTGGAGAGAAGGGTATTGATAGAAATAAAAGCAGGCTTTGCTATTTTTGGTGCATTGTTCTTGGTGCAGCGAGGAATGCGATGAGCTGTGCCTCTGCCTGTGCCAGGTTTCCCCATTGTCAGGCTGCTCTGTTGGAAGTCAGGCTGGGCCGGTGCTCCATCAAATGGAGCAGAACTTCAGGCTGAAAAAGCCCTTGGGGTTGGTCGTGCTTGGGAGTATGTAGAGACCTGAGCCATTGTGATAAGGGTATATTTGGGTTTCTGGGAAATTTAATCACCCATTTTTGTCACGGCAGTCTCTTTTGAGCCGCGGATTCCGAGAATCTGTTCTATAGAGTTCAAGGTGTGCAGCTGAACTTCACCTTTTGTTCCTTTCTTCAAATGTCTCTCGGTGCCAGTTCCAGCTTTTTAAAATCCTCTGTTGGCTCTGATTCTCAGCACTGATCCAGCCTACGCTGTTCTTCCTGCTTCTTGGAAGTCTTGTCTTTTATCATTCCTCACAGTACAGAAAAGTTAGCGTGCACTCATAAAATGCTCTATGTCCCAAGGTTTTAGAGCATCCTTATTATAAAATATCAAGAGGCAGATCTGACTCTTGGCGGGGGTGGGGAAGAACATGACTGCAGCATACAGTAAGCTCTGGTAGCTACAAAAGTAGTTTTTGCATGAACACAGGTGAAGGCAAACAGATTATCTGAAGGAAGTAAGTGGGCTTTTTAGTTCTGCCCCTGACGAGTCCTTTGTCAGCAGGCGTAGCTGTTCCCAGGGCCTGTTCTGCGCTACGTCTAGAAAGCGGTGCCTGACAGAATTGTGAAATACTGCAAAAAAGATTTATTAACTTCCCCTTTCCGAGCTGTGGAAACCAGTGCTCTAACCGTAGCGTGCTCCTTAGCCAAACGCAGCAGGACCGCGAGCGTACGCTGGCAGAGGAGCTGGAACTTGGTTATGCTGTCAGATGTGTTACTTTTTATAACTAGTCGGCAGGTTTCTGAAAAGATTGAGCGTTTTAGCATGAAGTTTTATATAAGTATTTTTATGATTTTTGTTTTTCAGGAGTTTATAACATATTTAATCTCATTCATGAATCGAACTTCCTTTTTAAGTCATGGATGACAAGGCTTCTGTTGGAAAAATCAGTGTCTCTTCAGACTCGGTATCCACTCTTAACAGTGAAGATTTTGTCTTGGTTTCCAGGCAAGGGGATGAAACACCATCTACAAATAATGGTAGTGATGATGAAAAAACAGGACTGAAGGTAAGAATCAATAACCTGAGTTTGTTCCCTGTTCTTCTCAGTCAAACTAACCGTAGAGAGCTTAAAGAGGGACTTCTTTATTGTGGAAAACTTGACAGAAGGGAGAACTTATTCAAGAATCGATTCTCCCAGTAACTTCTGCATTACTGTTGCTGATGTCAGAGGTGATAATTAGGTTTTGAGTACGAGCTCTCTCCATCGCTACCGCAGAGTGGGGTTTTTCCCACTCTGGGGAATCCTCCTTAAAGTACTTAGGATGAAACAGACTGACTCTCAAGAACTTGGAACTGTGATTTTTATCACAGCTTTCAGACAGAAAGCAGTATTAACAAAACCTTGATTTGACCATATCTGTTAATTCAAACATATTAAAGTTTTCCCCAATGTGAAATGTTCTCTTTAAGAAACGTAGAAGCGTAGTTGTAACTAACAGCTTGGCATGAATCTGAGGATACAAGCCTGTGTGATAGGCTTGTGTGAATTGCAAGGGCATTGACATCTTCTCACTTTTAAAAGTGCTGTTCTGAAAAGAGTCTTGTCACTTTTTCCCCCCTTTTATTTATTTATTTATTTGGTTTTTGGCTACTTAAAGAAAGTCTTTTCATCCCAATTTGTATTTCAGCAGTCTTTAAGCAAAGTGGCACAAGTAAGGTGTTCACTCCAAGTGCTGTCATTTTAATGTGTTGAAAACCAACTCTTTCCTAGAGTGAGTCAAGCTAGTGTGTTCTTTGTGGGAGATGGAAAGAGATATTCCAGCCTCACAAGAGGCTGGCGTCTCCAGGCACATCCATGTCTTCAAAGCAATGTCTTTAAAGACGATTGGAAATCACGTGTTCTGCCTGTTGGTCTGGGTGTCCCTCTTTTCCTTAGCAGCAGTTACAACAGAGACTTTATTGGACATTTCTTGATGCTTTTGCTCATCTTGCATTGGTTTTCTTGCATTCCTTTGAGTCCTGGACAAGACATGCTGTAGTGGCTATTTTCTTTTACATAGGACTTCAAGCTAATTCTGTTAGTGAAGAGTCTCAAGATCTTGCTTTTGCTTAGTCTGGCAAAAATGTTCACTTACATTTTTACTGCTGTCACAGAAGATTGCCCCTTCGCATCATAGATTACAAAAATTGGAAATTTTCTTGGGACAATCAGCCTGGTGCTCTGTGAAACCCACGGACAGGCTGGGACCTCACGCTTGTCTTTCTAGATGCTGCAAATACTGGCAGCTATAAATATTCAGAATAGCCTCCATCACCAGAATTATCAGAATATATCACATATAGATCAGAATAGTCTCCAGAAGTCAGAATAGTCCCCAGCTGAGAAAGCTTCTGTGGCAGGGCATGTAATATTAGCTCCCGATGCATCGTTTGAGACCCCAGGTCTCCTGGTGGTCAACCAGATTTTCCGTTCTATCCTGTTACTCCCAAAGAATTTGGAAATGTGGAGTGCTGCAATCTGCAACACTTCTTGCTCCACATGGGAGCTCTTTGTATTGCTGGCCTAACAATTGCCTTCTGGCTGTCCTGCGGTGTTTGTGCGACACGCTGTATCTTGTTTAGTACAATCAAATTGAAGAGACTCGTATATAAAGTCATCTTCAGAAAGCTGCAAATATTTGAGAGAAGAATATCCTTAATAAATTTCAAACTTGCTGCTTGAGTTTTCCTCCTGTGTTTTACACCCAAGGTGGTTTGAACAGTGCTGACTGCAGGTAATGCTCCTTCTGACGAGGAAAGAAAAATGTTAGTGCTGCTGGCTCCTGATCATCAGCTGTAAAATAAAGTTGTGCTGTTCACTGGTTTGGCACCGAATGTCACAGAGCTTTGCAGGTCTTAAAGATAAGCTTCTTTTTGAATTTGGTGCCAAGACTGAGCAGAATCCTTGAGCAGAGTGATTCACCTTGAGCTTTTCAGTATTCTGGCGTTTGAGGGTATGTGCCGTTTGGTTATTGGCTGTAATCTGAGTGATTAATGGAAATATTGCACCTTAGGTAAGCAGTCAGTGCACAGGCTAAATTCTCCCATGCAGGGATCTTCCTGTTAACCTCCTTCCTTCTGCTAAAGGAGGTGAAAACTTTTAACGGAGGAAATGGGAAGCATTTTTTACCTCTTAGGAGCAGACATTATCTTTTGTCCTTGTTCTACGAGGAGAGACACATACTGCCCTAGAATATGGCTATGTTCTTGGTAGCTTTTTTTTCCTTTCCAGCTTGCAAACAGTCAGTCAGCTGCCTGTTTTACTGTATTATTGAACTCTTTATTGTGTGTGTGGGGAAGTGGAGCTGTGAAGGTTGTCAGGTATGTTAAAAGTACTGTCACTGTGGTAGCTAAAAGTATTATATGGAAAATTAATACTAACAGTACAACATCAGAACTGAGGTTATTTATGTATTTCATAGGAATAAATTAGATTTATCTTTTCAGGGAGAAGCAATTGCTTTGGTTGTTATAACTAAGTTAATTGTATATGTCAAAACTAAAGCAGAAAAGTTCAGGTTCGGATTTGAGCAGGTGCCTTTTTCTGCTGTTCTGTTTTGTTAGAAAAGCAGTTTGAGGATCTTCCATTCGCTAAGCGCAGTCTGAGGATGGTGCTAGAAGTTTAGGCTTGTGTTTGGTGGATGTGATAGGCTGTGAAATTTTTATCTCAAGCCTAGGGCTCTGGTTTCAAATATGTTGCTATGCTACAGTTTAAGTGATAGTGCTGTGGACACAGTGCGTGTTTTAATTTTTGTTCTTTCTCAAGTCGAGACAGAAATATTTCTGCTGAATACAATCAGGAACCATATTTTTCTTCAGTTAGTCAGAATTCATAAATGTGTTTTTGCTTTTTCTCTGTGCTGTAAAACACTTGGTTCAACTTAAAAAGGCATTGTCAGCGATTGTTTTCTAGAAATATAATTTGCCAGCTGCCTCTGCTTTCCAGTCTCGTCTCTGTGCCTGCTGTTGCCTGCTGCCAGTGGGACTGATCTGGATTTACGAAAGCCTCGCTCCCGAAGCACACCGCAGAGCAGGAGTGCTTGAACTCCACGGTACAATGAGACCTCTCACAGCAGAGGCCAGCAGCACATGCGTCAGGAGAAGGGAATAAACCACAGTTCTAATAAAGCCCCCGTGTTGTTGTAAAGAAAGTTTGCTAAGTCCTGTCTAAAGGTTAAGTAAAATCAGTTTTCAGGTTTGTGACAAATGGAGAAAACAATGAATGGGTTTCTTTCTCAAGTAAACCTACAAGAGGCATTTATTAGGTACCCCTTGTTCTGATTTCCCCCTTCTGCTCTTAGTTCTTCGCTCTCTGCCGCACTCTGCCATGCTGCCTGTTACTGGCTTCTTGGGTTGCGGCAGTTTCGGGTGTGTTTACATCTTAATGTGCACTGTTCCCACAGCGTGGTGAATTTATACCATTGCATAACTGACTTTGGTTGACATGAAATGAGCTTTAGTTGGCATTTTAGGCCTCGTTTCTTGGGCAGCTGGTTTGTTGCCCTTGCCTGCTAGGGCTGTGAGAACAGCCGAGCTCCTCCAGTCCAGAAGTGTATTTACTGTGTCTTTCCAGATTCTTTGTCTGGGCTGTGAAGGAAGGCTTGCTGCCAGGCATTCCTAGAAATTACTTCAAAATTAATATTTTGATGATGAGGTTTTAGACTACTTACAAGAATTTGTGTCTTTTTATGTGCCTATTTCCCGACACCCCGTAAACAACCTGGACTCGTGCTTTAGTTAGGAACTTTTACTTTCTAGATCATGTTTTCTAGGGCAGTACCTCGATAGAAGTTGTTGATACTGATTATTTTACCAGCTACAACACATCGCCATTCAGACTTTTTTTGGCTTGTAATCTTGATAGAACAGAACATTTTTCATGTGCATTTTATGTTAATACCAGCACAACATTGACTTCTTACTGCATATAAATTCCTCCCTTCCCTTTCCCAAACCCAAACTGAAGTCTGTTTAAGCATTGAGAGCAAAAGCAGGTTTTTGACAGAATGACTTCTAACTTCAAGTTTCATAGCAAACAGGTCCTGTGAACTCGAAGTTACTTCAGGTTTTTTAATATATAGGCTTTAGCTGGGTTGGCAGGACATTGTAATTGATTCGTGTTATTTTGTTGTAAAACAGGAACTGTGTACAGCCAAGTAACATTGGGTCATCTTTCTTCATCATCATCATCGTATTTCTGATGAATGCCTGCAAAGATCCGAATAATAAACTTGATACTTAAAAGGATTATGTCTTTGATGACCACACGATTGCAAGATTTTCCATTGCTTCCAACGATGAATCATGCAAATTAATACTAAAATTATTGGGAGGGAATGCAAATCTGTGGACTCCTGTAACTAGTTACAGCTTACTGCTACTGCAGTGGATGGATGTACAGCTGAGTAAGGCAGTTACTCTCCTGCTCCTGGCAGATAATCCCAGATAGCACCTGAATGTGTTTGGATCTGTATGAAAAAAGTACTTTCTGTTTGAGCTTATGTTTCAAGGGAGTAAACATCTCACAGATTCCATTGTTGTTGTTTAGATTCAGTAGTAAAACAGTCACCAGGTTATTACTTTTTTCCAGTGTCTGGCCTGCCTCTAGTACCCGCTGTGCTTGCTGTTTTTTCATTGCCTGTGGCTTTTGTTGTTTTCCTACTTTCTTCTGAAGAATGGGATCTTGGAGTTGATTTCTCTTCAAGTAGCTGTAT
Source organism: Chloroceryle amazona (assembly GCA_027560015.1). NCBI lineage: Eukaryota > Metazoa > Chordata > Aves > Coraciiformes > Cerylidae > Chloroceryle > Chloroceryle amazona. The sequence goes on along the minus strand of JANHFX010012078.1, from coordinate 24,128 downwards.
TCTGCTCTACTCTAGACTAACTCCAGGGCAGAATTTCTGTTCTTTGCTAGTATTCCTGTATATTAACTAGGTATTTTTCACTAGAAAATTAGTATGCAGTTTACACCTGTAATGCAGTGTAGATAGAGGCTGCAGGTACAGATAATTATTGAGAGATTGTGGCCCTGAGTGTGAAAGAGAAGACAGTGAGTAAACTTCCATGTTTTTTTCCTCTGAACTAAGAAGTTTATCTTCGGGATGCAACAGAAATGACCACATCATAACTGACTTAGCTGAGAAACCTCTTGTCTCTGTAATAACTCCTGAGGCATGCCTGGTGGAAAGGCATGGACAGATACTTAGGTGCCGGGCGATGTTTAGCTTACAGTGCTTAATTCATCGCGAGGCTCAACTGTGTGCGTGAAGATGTTCTGTTATCCCTGCCAGTGTTATTTCAGCAGTCTGAACTGGACTTCAGGTTGATTTTATTTACTAATAGAATGTGAGAACCTTGGCCATTGCTTCAAGTACTTTGAAGATAATTTAATTTTCTACTCTGAGATGCTAGTTTAGAGGCAGATGGAAATTCCTTCAATACCAAGATTGTGTTTGGGGCAGATTTCTGTCTGCTCTGTATTCTTCCTCCTGTGTTTAACCATTTCCTTTCTTTACTCTCTTATTTTACAGATTTAGAAAAAAAAAAAAAGATTTTTTTCTTTTAATAAGATTTCATTTATAATCTTAAGAACTTGGAGTAGTTGCACAATTGGATTTTATTAACTTGTGTGTAGTGCCTGAAGTCAGTAAGCATGGGTGTAGAAATGCATCTCTGCTCACAGGGTTGAGTTTTGGTGCCTACAATAACAACCAGCAGCAGCTGGAGTGTTGGAATCAAGCACCTTTCTCTGACTGCCATCTGGTAAAATACTTCTGTAAACTCCATTTCCGTGCTGAATTTCTGAACTGTGTAAAGCATCAGTCGTTTCCCTGTTAATTGCAGGGGAACGGACAAAGAGTTTCCATACATACAGTATCTAAGAGTTTCCTGAAATAATTTCTTCATTCTCTTTCTAGTTTAGGAGCTAATTTCACACCATTTAGGTTGCTTCATCCTTTCATGTTGACTTCAGTGAGTGCAAAGTCAGGCTGTTGATGAGCGTTAGGTAATAAACCAACTCTCCTTAGCAGGATGGCATAATCTTGTTCCAGGTTCTTCTCTTCCTGTCAGATGTCGATGTCTTACCCATGAACCTGTTTAGTTGTAGATGACCCTCTCTGGTACTGTTCTGAGAATCATTACAGACCGTTGTACTGTGGACACCTGTGAGTTTCTTCTCTCATAAGCTACTCTTTGTAGTTGGTGCTTAAAGACTGGTTTGCAAGCAGCCTCCTCACTTTTTCCAGTGCTAGACAGTTCCTGCTTTGAGCTTGCTGATGTTTTAAAACAGGAGGATATAACCCGTACTGGTGAGCCTTTGTGCATTGCAGTTTGTCTTTAGGTTGTAACTAGGTTAAACTCCTGAACTGCTGCTTTGGGTGGCAGAAAAAGCATTTAAATGTCCCTGTGCCTGAGGGTTGTTTTGGTTTTTGTTTGTTTTCTTTTGTTTTTTGTGTGTTTTTTTACTTGAACAGTCTGTTTTTTTGTGTCCCAACTCTGTTTGTGGCTCGTAGATTGTGGGGAATGGAAGTGAACAGCAGCTGCAGAGGGAGCTTGAAGACGTGCTGATGGACCCCCCCATGGAAGATCAGTCAAGTTACCGGGACCATGGAGAAGAAGTTAGGACTGATGGAGATGGGGAAGAACCTGTTGTCCTCGAAGCTTCAGCATCCTCTACCATTAACCCAGTGTCGGTGGCGGGACTCCAGAAACCAGAAATGAGCTTGCCAGTGAAACCAACCCAGGGAGGTTAGAAAAAAAAAAAACAAAGCAGGGAATGCCTGGTGGTGTCTTATGAGCTAGCTTTTTGTGGGGAAAGGAGGGAGAATCTAGGTACAGGTCTGCCCACCAGTCTTTCCCCATTTCTCCCATTATAACCACCTGGTGTGGTAAACGCCAGGTTATGTGACACAGGAGTGAACATATGCTCAACTGTCCTCCAAACGCTTGCTATACTGGCCTTGAATGGCTGCAGAAATATTATTCTTACTTGCCTGGCTGTATAAAATACTGGACTGTTCAGCTTGTCTGTACATCTTATTGCTGAGAGTCAGTGCACTCCTACATTTAAAAGAAGCCCTTGGAGTGAAGTTGCAGAGCTGGGGTAGTTGGGTTGCTCTCTGCCATCAGTAGTCACTTTCAGGCAGGGGCTTCCTGGAGTATTTTGGCCTGACCTGACTTTCTGTATTGTGTTTCTTGGCCGCTTTTGTTACGTAGTTACGAGTCAGTCTCTGATAATTTCCTTACACATGCCTTGTCTTCCTTCTTGTATCAACTTTGCGTCACCCCAGACTGTGAGGATTTGAGCCCTTTTACACCTATGACAGACGAGGACAGCGTGGTGTTCAGCAAGCTCACCTACCTAGGCTGTGCCTCTGTGAACGCTCCCCGGAGTGAAGTGGAAGCCCTCAGAATGATGTCCATCTTACGAAGCCAGTGCCAGATTTCTTTGGATGTGACTCTGTCGGTGCCTAATGTCTCTGAAGGGACAGTGAGGTATGAAGCTCGCCCAGGTGTACCCTGTGACTCTGGATTTAACCTTACTTCATTTTAGCAAAGGAAACAAGCTACCAGTTTCCCTGGGAGGAGACACGAGCAACTTGGGATTTTGTTTACTGGAAGAAGTGGATTTTAAAGCAACTTGAGTGAAGTGATGCTTTGAATTTATTTACCAAAGACAGTCTATGTCCAAGGACCAGTCTGAGATGTTCTGATGATTCAAGGTGTCCCCAGAGCCATAGTGGGAGTGGTTATTGATGAACACCTTGGCAATAGCCTGGAAAGTGTTTGGTTTGTAGGGCTGGGGAATGTCTGATGCACGAGGCTGAGCAGGGACGAGGCTGTCCACCGCTGCACGGCAGCGTGGGTTTCTGAACTCAGCCCTGAAAACCACGGGGAGATTGTTGGTGGAAAAGTCTGCTGCATTGTACTTTTTTATGCTGTTCAATTTAAATATAATTATTCTGGTCAAGCTTTGTAGCAAATAACAGTCAGGTGATGTACTTTCTCCAGGAGCTATGGAATTGTTAAAGCTTGCAAGTTAATATACGGCTGAAGTAATTCTTCGAAAGGTACAAGCTTTATTTTTATGTTTTTCCATCTCTCTCTTTTAACAGACTTTTAGATCCTCAGACGAATACAGAAATAGAAAATTACCCAATCTATAAAATCCTTTTCTGTGTACGAGGGCATGATGGAACCCCTGAAAGTGATTGCTTTGCTTTCACTGAAAGCCACTACAATGCGGAACTCTTCAGGATTCATGTCTTCCGGTGTGAAATCCAAGAGGCTGTAAGTTGGATCTTGTTGTCAAATGGTAATTAAGTAGATGTAAACGTGATCACAGCAATAAAAGGGAAGTGTTTCAGGTGGGTTAGAAGTAATATAATTCCTGGCTTGGGGCTTTTTTCTACCAGAAGTTGAGATAATTAGAGAAGCCTCAGATACAAAATAAGAACACGCATTTTCAGAATCACAGAATATTCATGGTTGGAAAGGCTCTCCTAGATCACAGAGTCCAACCATACCCATAACAAAAAAACACCCAAAAAACCCCACCAAAACCAACCACCAAACAAAGCCCCCACCTAAATACCTACATTAATCATCTTATTTTGAGAAGTGTAGAAAACCAGTTTGTTAGATGCTTAAATGTACAATTACTTCTCACTCTATTCTGTAGTGAAAATTCAGGTAGGTTTCAACTGCTGCATTCTATGTCTGAGGCTTTCTGATCTTTCTTCGGTGCCATCTACGTGCAGGTGAGCCGAATACTGTACAGCTTTGCCACTGCCTTCCGTCGTTCTGCCAAACAAACTCCGCTCTCAGCCATTGCCACCCCACAGACTCCAGACAGTGATATTTTCACCTTCTCCGTGTCACTGGAAATCAAAGAAGATGATGGGAAAGGTTATTTCAGGTATAAATTCTTCATTCCTGTGCGTACAGCATCTGGTTCTGTTGGAAAGTGAGTGAAGAGAGAGTGTGAGTCTGACGTGGTCCCTACTTTCTATTCCGGTTTATCTGAAAATATTATTTGATGTGTTACATTTAATGTAACAATAGTATTTAAAACCATTCCTTAGCTGGTTTTATTCACAGTCCTAGGAAAGATGTTTGTGTGGAGGCAGAAGGTTCAAATAGAAAGGAACATGAAGAGCAGTTTGCATAGCAAATCATACATGCTGGACTTTCTCCTCCTTACACAGCAGTGCTTTGGTAGTTCCTGGAGTTGCATGGTTGAAGGTGAAATCTTCCAGGGAAGGTGAATTCCTTGAATGGCATTGCCTCTGTAGATACGCTGTTATTTTTATCCTAGTAAAACCCAGCATTCCTTATTTCCCCTTGCGATTACAACTTCTAGTTACATGATGCGTTTTACTGATATGAAAGATAAATCCCCCATCTGTACCCATCTCCCTCTGAGTTCCCAGGATTGATCTCTGTGTTAGTTATGGAAAGCAGAAAAGAAATCAAAATTCAAATTAGTTATCAAAGATCATCAATATTTGTTCTCCTTGATTCTGCTGTGATCTGTTTCATTCGAATACTCGCCTCTTCTGATCTGTGCAGTAGTGTTTCTTTATCAGTATCAAAAAAGCTTTATGAACAAAGCTAGGCTGGTTTTTTAACTGGCTCTGTTTTCTGATGGAGTTCTCAAATGTAATTTAATTTTTGTTCTTTCCTGCCCCACCCCGAACCAGGTGCTATTAGCAAGTGGTGGTGCAGGGTGAGAGTATTAGGGCAGCTTTTCACATTGCATCGCCTAACGCTGGTTTTATCTGAAGTCTAATGGTGGTTTCTACGTTGGTTTCTACAAAGATCTTTTTTAGTTTATGCTAAAAGGTTGGTTTTTTTTCTGCTTAGCCTATATGCAGTGCCCTTAGATGTTTTATGTAACCATTTATAGTGTTCTGTAATTGCTGAATTGTCTTTATTTCAGTACAGCATGTCTGCCAAGTACTCTTAACTTGTTGAGCACGTTGGCTCCTAGCCGCAGCTTCAGAGATGGTGGATTTACATCCAGCTCAAGTTTTATTTATTAAATAAATAAATCCCATTTAATAATCCAGAATTTATTCAGCACTTCCAAGGACTGCTCAAGTGTTGAAACTGAAAAAATGATTTAGCTGAGGGCCTGAGCCTGAAAGATACTGATGGTTCTTGGGCTTGGATGCCATGCCTGCATTGAGCGTGCATCACAGGCTTCAGTTCAAATATCCCTTTGACACCAGTCCTTGTGTGCCCCTTCACATGCAGACCCACGTTCACCTGGAAGTTGAGAAAACACTTTCCACATACTCTGATCTCAGTCTTTAATGTACCTGACCCTGTCTTGGCTCATCTGCCTTCACCCTGGGTCACAGACACAAATGAGGACCTCGAAATGAGGTCCGACTGTGTATCCTGGCTTTAAGGCTGTAGATCCACGGTGCTGGCCCTGGAGACAAAGCTCCTGCTGACAGAGGCAGTCTGCCACTCCCTGGGCTGGGAAGCACCTGTTGCCAGCACCCAGCTTTTATTGGGGGGTTAAACTGTGGGCAATACTTCACGGTGCAGTTTGCAGTTCCTGGGGGAGACACTGCCTTGTTTGGAAGTCTGAAATAGAATAAGGATTATTTTTATGTTTAAGGGAAAAGTGAACATGTGGTTGACTTAAAACCCAACAGTCTCAATTTGTCCAGTATTTGGTGCAACTGTGCTGCTCATCAGGGAATGTTGATGAGAAAAATTCAGCGTGGGTATTGACATTGAAGTGTAATTTTAGTTTTTTCCCCTCTTTTTGCAGCATTCAGGAGAAGGTGCTTCCTAGGGAAAAAAAAAAAGGGAAATGGTCTAAAGATTGGTTCACTCTGTTGGCTTGGTGGCTTTTCACGTGCCCCAGCAGTCACCTCCTTTGTGAAAGAGAGGGATATGCAGTTTGTTCTACGTAATTGCTTACCAGACAAGACTCTGTGTTACACGGGCAATCAGTATTTGGAAATGTTCTTGAAGTGTTGCTGGAAGTCTCACAACACTAAGCCACGCAGCATAAAAACACAGTTTTTATTTTGAAAACTAAGAGTCCTTGGTTTTCACCTAATGATGATAAAATAACATCACCTAATTATGTTGCCATTTCTTTCATCTTACTGATGGCAGCGTGCAAGGAAGAAAGGCCTGGAGTGCTTTTGTGTGAGAAGCTGGGTTCACCAAGTGTCTGAGGCTGGTTTTGCTACATGCAAGGAATGCAGATAAATGACACTCTGATATTTATTTTTTTCCCCCTTTCCCGGTACATAACAGTGCAGTTCCCAAAGACAAGGACAGACAATGCTTTAAGCTCCGCCAAGGAATTGATAAGAAGATAGTGATTTACGTCCAGCAGACAACTAATAAAGAACTTGCTATTGAGAGGTAATGTCATTGATTTGTAAAGTATTCTGTATCTGTCTGATGCTCCGTGCTCTCTCCCCTGAGGCAGCAGGCTGGTAATTGTTCTGTGCCTACTCCATTTGTGCCGCGTGTGTGGCGGGGGGCACGATACAGATCTCGCCCGGATCTGCTTGTGGAATCAGTGGTCACTCCTCCTCTGAATGCTCCTTTCAAAATGTTTTATAATAAACGTACTGCTTTTGTGTTCAGTGGACAGCCTGTCTGAAATGCTGAGGCTATAATCAGTGACTTGAGTTATTTCAATTTGCTTTCCTTTCATCTCTGTTGCATCTGAGAGTATTATTAGGTAGGCTTTGAATCTGCCACAGTCTGGAATTTTAGAATATGAAGGATCTGCGTAGGGAAAGGGAGAGCTGGGACTTCAAATCCTTCACTGCTTAGGAATAAACTAGCTTTCTGTGACTACTGACAGAGTTTAGTGCTGCTCAAACTACAGGAAAGACACAGCTTCTGCCAGTCTCTGCAGGCTGACATGAAATTCAGGACATGGGTAAACCAGGGGATGAAGTGGAACGTGCCTGTCTGGGGCAAAAGTCCTTGCAAAATTAAACCATAACAGACAGGTCCTTGTGCTTCACCCAGAATTTCCTGATTCCTGTCTATATCAAAGGGTAAATTCTATGCAAATATGTCTCAAAAATAAAAAAGAAGAATGCAGCCAAGTTGTCCTGCAGGGTAGGGAACCCTCATTAGCAGTGTCTGTTTTACACTGGTCTTGTAAGAAAGATGATTAAACAGCTTTCCAGGCTACTGTAGGCAGGGTAAGATCACACTGTAAATATGCCCATGAAATCTTGCTCGACATTTATAACCCTGGCTTGACATTGTTTTGCTTTGCCATGCTTGATGCTGCTTTCAGATGTCAGGGTTTGTTGACATGTGTTACTGGATTCATGGGCTGCTCTTGATGAATGGCAGTGAATATTTAGATAAGGAATGTTAATGGTTTGTTTATGAGTAAGTCTAATTTTTGCAGTTGAATTTTTTGCCTGGCTTTGCAGATGTTTTGGCCTTCTCCTTAGCCGTGGGAAAGATGTTCGGAGTGGTGACATGCACCTTTTAGATTTGGTAAGGATCTGTTATTAACTGTATTTAGTAATATTTTGATTATGATTGTGTGTGATCTCAGGATAGAGAGAAAAGAGGCACAGTTGTTGGTGGGGATTGATGCTGTAGCTCATGCCATTGAGGGTGAGGCTCTGGGCAGCTGAGTCCCTGCCTCTGCTGCAGGGTTAGAACGTGACCTGGTGCTTGGTCGGGGGAGTTGCCCAGTTTTGCTGACAGTTGTGACTGCTCTTGGTTAGGGGACTGAAATAAGAAACGTGGAACCTTATTTTTGGAAGTGCTGAGTATTAAAGAGCTGTGCTTAGCACACGGCAAGTTTTATAGCATGCTTTTCATGGTAGAAATTGAGGCCTAAGCAGCTTCAAATATTTGAATATATTTCTTGAATATATTCAAGAATTAGTGGGTGCTTCAGTTTTATGACTCACTTCTCCATTTATAAAATGATGATGGAGATCATCTGACTTCACAAGTGTGTTGTGAAAACAAACTTGCTAGTGTTGGTGAGGTCCATGCTCGTTCCAGTCCTGAGTACCCAAACAAGCCCAATACCACATGAATAATGAGACCAAAGATTCCATGGGAACTCTATTCTTTCCTTCAGAGATGTTCTCTGACTGTGACAGGACTGTGTCACGTGGTCTTTGGATGCTTGCCCTTCTCTTGCCAGTGCAGAAGCTGTTTTATGGGGCTGAAACATTGTAATATAGAAATATCTTTAACTTAGATAAAAATACATAAACTTACCTTGTTTCCAGGAGTCCATGGGGAAAAGTTCTGATGGGAAATCATATGTGATCACTGGGAGCTGGAATCAAAAATCTCCACACTTCCAGTTTGTAAATGAAGAAACACCAAAAGGTATGAACTTTGCCAGGTTTTACCCCTAGCCAGGGCAGGTGACTCACATAGTGGGCACTGGATCAATTCTTCTCTCTTTTCAGGCAAATCTCACAGAAAGGCTTTCACAGCATGGGATATAGTCTCAGAAAGTAGGATGCCAGATGTAATATAAAAACCTAAGGAGGCAGAAGAAAACTCCTGTGTTCAATAATAACACCTTGTAAGAATAACTGTCTCCCAGTGGGAGGCTGTATAGGTGTGGGGACAGGATGCAGGTGATTTGTGCACCATTTGAGCTTCTCAGGGATCCCATGGAGAGTTCTGCTAAATGACTCTTGCAGAGTTTCTGTTTCTGTCTGCTTAGTTTCTGTGGTCGGCTCAGATTCTTCTGAATCCACGTTTTTAATTAAAAAAGAAGGGTACCTATGGTAAAAGAAGGATACCTCTGGAAGAGAAAGCAGAAGACTCCCAACTGTCATCTGAAAATAGCTGGTGCTCGTTGCTGTCTTGAAGCAGATCTGTCATTACTACTTTTAAGATGTCAGCTGAATTATCATCTTTTGAATCTCTTGTCACATTTCCATGCCAAAGGTTGGGGATGTTAATGGGAATTGACTGGGCAAGTGATAGAAGTCAGCTGCTGGGTAGTCTGCTGCTAGATTGAATGCCATCCTACCTAAAGGACACGATTTAGCCTTTAATAGCCAAAGAGAGCTTATAGGTCACTCAGCCCAGTTGCCTCCTTTTGGAGCATCACACTGTATAGGCAGTTTTGTGAATCTCACAGCTGAGATGATCTTAAATGCTGCCTTTAATATGGTGGGACTTCTGACTGTGGTGACAGGAGCTTCTGAACCCAAATGTCAGTAAGCAGGATGGCACGAGATCTGCACTGTAGAGTTAAGTGTACAGATCTTTATAATATTTAACAAAGACTTTTGATACATTTTAGTGGGATTTTAAAAAAAGAAAAATGTTTATATTCTTTAATAAGATCATCTTCGTGGCTTGAAGATTTACGTTTTCTTACTCTGTAATGGATAGTGCACAGTCATCTTCTTTTCCTGTTTTTTGAAACCTCTAGGGTTTTGAGATCTTAAATTAGGGAAGAAATGAATTCTGAAAAAAAGCTTCTTTTGTTCTTTCATGTCACTAGGAAGGAGGTTATGGAATCTTTTGTTTGAAATATTTCTTTTAATACTATCGCTTTGGGTTTTTCCTCTCTAGATAAAGTGTTGTTCATGACTACTGCTGTGGATTTGGTGATAACTGAGGTCCAGGAACCCGTTCGATTCATTCTGGAGACGAAAGTCAGAGTTTGTTCACCTAATGAGAGATTGTTCTGGCCCTTCAGCAAACGTAGCTCTACGGAAAACTTCTTCCTAAAATTGAAACAGGTAACACTTTAAAAAAAAAATAAATCTGCAGTTAATTTGGGATTTGAGCAGGTGGTTTCTCAATATAACTGTGGTACAGTGCATTGTATTGTTCTGAGACTCAAGGGGTAGGTTAATGGTGTAATGCTGAGTAACTACAAATGGATTGGAGGTAAAGAGGAGCTGTAGTTACTAGTGCCTGGTGGCAGATCAGGATTCCTATGGCTGTTCCTCCCTACGACTGGTAAAACCATTACTAAGTAACGTTCGTATTTCAACATTTGGCTCTTGAATCAAGGAGGTACAATAAAAGCTCTTCAAGTTTGGAAAAGCTATCCTTCATTATGCTAATTGTTGCTGGCTATCTAAAGTTCCTATAAAAAGCTGGATGTCCTCATTTCAAAGGAGATTTTGATAGCTTTGAGCCTGCAAAGTTAGACAGAGGCAGGAGGATTTTCCAGCCAAACCATAGAAATAAAAGGAAGAGCATTTATCTGCAAACCAGGGCTATGCTGGCAGGTGCTTGCCTAAGGTTTAGTGGGGTAAGATTGAGGCTTAAGAGGAAAAAAGGGCTCTACTATAGTTCTGGTGTCATGGTAGATGATATGTCACTAAACTGATTTTATCATACAAATCCAACACTTTTTGGGTCCTTTTTTTTTTCAGGTGAGCAGACATCCACCTGAAATTAGGAAAAATAATTTTTTTTTTTTGGTGAAAATATTTTGCTCCTTCTGCAGTTGGAAGTAGAGATTTCACACATACCCCAAGTTTGCCCTGGGGAAAAATATCTAAGCAATCACAAAAAAAAAAATCCCTAGAACTTGTTAAAAACTTTTACTGTTTTTCCAACTTACTTTTTTTTTTTTTTTTTTTTTCCCCTATCTACTAAAAAGGAAGGGATTCTTTCTGTCCAGGATATGCATACTAACAGTACAAGGCAATAAGTTATTCTGAGATTAGGGCTGGAAGGTTGAAGGTCCAAGTCACTAAAGAGGTGATGTGCTCGAAGTAGCTGCTGTTCTGCTCCTGTTCTGAACTGCAAGTCCCGTGTAAAGACGTGGAAATGTATAGAAGCAAAGGACAGTGTGGATGTATGTGCACTCAAGGTTTAATAATTGTGGGTGCAGCCTGAAAAAGCAAGGTTGGAGTCTTGATTTCTTGATGTGTTCTTTCTTGAAAGAGGTTTTGAATGAGATAAGAAGCTTTTCTTAGTTCTTTTTGCAGTTGTCTTAAAGTGCTAGTTACTACATCTTGGCAGTAACAAAGATGAGGCTCTCTAAGGATTCTTTCTGTGTATGTTCTATTTTTTTAAATGTAAAATATGAATTAAACATTTTGGAAACTTCCCTTGAAAATTTAAACATGGTAAAATTCTCCCTGGATGAGGTCAGTCTTTTTCTGTAGGACATTTCTGAGGTGGAGCATGGAGATGTTGAACACTTAAGGCCATTGGGCTATAAATACTCTCCAACCTCCAAAAGGTGCCTTTTCTGTTTGGCAGCTTAAAGGAAGCTTATCTTACTTAGCTAATTCTGTATCTTTTGTCTTACCAAATTCACAGGCATTGTAACTTAGCTTAGCTAATTCTTTTTTCCACGGGCACTGTCAGGTTATCCAACTTCCAGTGTTTACTAATGGAAGATTATCAAAATTCATAGTGGAAGCAACAAATATAGAATGTACTGCCTGATAAGCCTGGAAGGGAAACCTGTTTCTATGGAGTCATGATTAGCCTATTAAAAACCCAGCTGGCTGGAATTGGCTTATCTTCCTCCGGCAGGGTTTCTGTCTTCGGAAGTGGAGAAAGCAGAGGGATTTTAGTTGCTCAGATTACATTTAGTGATTTAGTTGTTTTTAGTTTTGATGCATTTCTCTTCATTTGTAGTACTCCAAAGGATAAAATTGAGCACTGGGAGCTTAGTGTAGAGTATAATTAGAAATCTTATTTCCCTCTTTTCTTCACCTTTCCTTTTCTACTCTCTGTCTTTATTAATTTATGAAAAAAATTAAAAAGTTCTGAATCCTGACACGGTATTAAATTTTAGAACTACTTCACAAATAAAAATCTTCCCCTAGCAGAAAGGAAGGTATCAAGGCACTGAAAATGAAGGAGAAGACAGAGCCGTATAACAGACCTTGGGACTGAGCAACCTGTGTTCCTGCAGCAGTTTATACACACCTACATGGCTCGGAAGCATTGCCACAGACAGTTGCCTTGGCAGGAAAATAAATGGGAACAATTTTTATTAGAACTGTCCTTTTGCCACATTCAGTATCCCCAGAAAGTTAAGGGAAGAAGAGAGACGTAATTTTAAAGGTCGTGCTTCTGATTTTCTGGTAACCATTAACTAAAGGCAGAGTTGCTTCCTGTTAAAGAACCTTCCTCTCTTGGACAACCAGGTGCTGGACGGGTACCTGAGCAGCTTTAACGGGCTACCCGTTGTGTCCAGCCCATTTGTGGTTGAAAGGACGAGCTACCTGTGCATGGCAGAGCCAGGTGACCCTCCTGCTCTGCCTGTGATGGGCACTCCTCCCTTTGGGTGCGGGACACGCGCAGCTTGCTCCGGGACGTTAGGGATCGAAGCACTTGCAGCCCCGTGCGGTGTGTTCCGTGTGCTGCGAGGATTGACCGCTGCTGGCCACAGAGCACGATGCAAATTGCTTCTCAGCTCTTCTCTGCCAAAAGGAGAAGGCAGAGCCTTCTGAAGTAGTCCAGATGTTCGTGTAGCTTTTCTCAGTAAAATGAAACTTGTTGTTTCCTAGATAAAGCAAAAGGACAGAAAGAATAACTCGGACACGCTATATGAAGTTGTGTGCCTAGAGAGTGAATCGGAAAGGGAGAGAAGAAAAACTACAGCAAGTCCCTCTCTTCGCCTGCCCCAGTCTGGGTCACAGGGCTCCATGATTCCTTCTCCTCCAGAGGATGATGAAGAGGAAGGTGAGAAGTGGATTACCTGCTTGTGTACTTCAAAAGCAAGGGCAGTCAGTAAATAATACTGTTATGAAACATGTCAAATCCTTTCCAGTCAAAATCTGCCCTGCGGATTATATGCTTTGTTTTCTTTTTTGCTTTAATGCTGTGCCTATTTGATAACCAGCACCCCTGCATTCCTAGATCAGCCTCTCCCTTGTCTGACACTTCTGTGTCTATGCTCTTCTCAGCCCAGGCCTCATGAAACCTCCAGTGTGATATATTTGGAACAATGTGAAAAGAGGCTGCTAAAAATTTGGGATTATCATGTAGCTTCTGCCCCTCCCCAAGCAGCTGTGAACAGATTGGAGAGTGCAAATGAGAAGCTGATATTATTTGGAAATATAACCAAGCAGCATGTCTTAGTGGGGAGGCGAGGAGAGACATCTGTAACACATAACCCCCCCCAGGACCTGCCTGCTTCAAACTTAAGGCATCTTCAAGATCTTTTTTCCCACTTCTTTAAAATTCTCTTAAACCAAAATATGGACTAGTACTGAGTATATAAACATCTGGCCTGACAGCTCTGAGCTGAAATGTAGATGACTTGAGTTTCTGCTCTTTCACTTTTTTTATGCTGGTCTCGGGTGAATTGCTTCATTTCTGTGCTTTGATTTCCCTCTTGGGGAGGGGGGAGGAGGGAAAGGGTGGTTTGGAAATTAACTCCTTTGCAAAGTGTTATTCGTTAGCAATCTCTAACCACTACACTAAACCACACTGCTGCTCTTTTCTAGACCAGGAACATACATATTTAGTTTGGTTTTCAGCATTGCAAGAGTTTGACAAGTTCAGGTGTCAGTAGAGAAGGCACAGATTTAATGAAAACCGCTGTATTTCCTCGGTAATGTTAACAACTGTATCAGTGAAATATGGTTTTGAGTACATGATACACGCTGTGAGTGTTTAAAAATATCTGGGAGTACGTCGGCATTGGTTTCGAAGAGAGTTACTGTGATTATGCCTAACCCTCCCCTCTCCTGTAGTCTTGTATGCATTTTGTTCAAAAAATCTGCTTAATCTAAGCTAAGGAAGTTGTCAGAAAGTACTGGCTTCCAAAGTAAAAATACAAAAAGGTTAAAGTCAAAAACCTCGTGGGCTTCGGTGGACCTTCCCCAGCATGGCAAGTCTGCAGCTGCTCAGCAGGACCACGTGGATTTGATTATCTTTTTTGTTTTCGTAGTGTTGTAGCTTTTCCCATACAGAAAGTTGTGCTCTTTGAGAATTTCTGTAGTCTTCCAAAAGTTGGGGGTAGAATAATAGCATTACTTCAGTGGGAAGGGACCTCTGGAGGTCTGCAATCCTCCTTCCCACCCACTGTGAATCCAGCCAGATGGATTGTTCAGGGCCTCATCCTGTTGCATTTTTGACTGTCTCTGATGGTGTAGTTTCCACAGCCTCTCTGTGCCCTTTTATCAGTTTGCCCATTCTCATGGTCATTTTTTCCCCCCCTAATTTTTTAGCAGAATTTCACAGGTTGCTGCTTGTCTCCTGCCTTCTGCCGCATCGCTGCCTCCGACAAGAGCCTCCTTCAGCTTTCTCGGTGCTGAGTGCACAAGCGCTGCACCCACAAGTGAGGAGGAGTTCTTCTTGTCACACACTGATACAGTTAGGAGAGCAGCTTTTGAATCTGCACAGGCAGAGTAATGGTGTTGATCTCATAGCATCTCCTCTGTTCTGTTGGCAGACAACGATGAACCACTCTTAAGTGGTTCTGGAGATGTTTCCAAAGAGTGCGCAGAAAAAATTCTTGAGACGTGGGGAGAGCTGCTGTCCAAATGGTAAGTGGCAAAATCACATTCTGAAAATTCCAGTTCTGAATATTCTCATTCTGTTTGCTCCTTCTGCTCAGAGATTTTGTTGTTTCCAGAAGCCAGTTGAGAGGAGATCAGTGTGGATTTAATCCTCTATCATCCCCACAACACCCCTTATTCTCTGCCTTTGTGTTTTCTGATTTCTTGAGGGTGTTTCAAGTATTCTCTTTTTTGAGTGCACCTTTAAATACTGTATAGAAATTCACTTAGGCTGTGTCTTTATGTGGCTCTCTTCAAGTGAGCATTTTACTTATCTTTAAGTTTCACCAGGATTTTGTTAAATAAAAACCTGAACTAAGTAGCATAAAGAAAATGCAGCTTCTTTGGCTTTATTTTGCATAGATCTGTTCCTCTTTGTAATTCTGATGTAGATCACAGCCAGTTTTTCCTGCAGCTGTCATAGCTTAGTAACTGTAGCTCAAGAATATGGGCGATTTGTACTTGGATAGCGGAGATGCTTTTCCTCCCTTATCTAAAGGAAGATGGCTCCAGAGCCTGCCAAGAAGGAAGTACATGAGCTCTTCTGTTTTTTTCCTAGAAAATGCCAATTTACAGGAAGAGTCTTTCTGGACAGTCAAGCTGCTAATGCAACATCTGTCCTCCTTTCATGAAGAATCTTTTATTCACCTTGAAGTAGCCTGAGCAGTTCTAAGAAAGTGATGCTGATTGTTGTAAAATTCAGGTTTTGGGTTTTTTTTGGTTTGTGGTTTCAGTTTGGGGGTTTTTTTCATAAAGGGGAATGACAGTCACAACATCAGATTGTGCTCAAATATGGCACATTTTAACTCTGGCTTTAGCTGTTGCCTTCTGCTTCCTCACATTACTGAGGAGCAGAGCAAGGGGTGTACAGCAAATCAGAGATCTGAATGGAACATTAGATCTACGGAGTAGGAAAGCAGAGATTCAAGTAAGTCGTGCACTTTAGATGAGGAAACATTGATGTGACCACTTAGCCAGGATTGCCTTTACATTAAGGTTATGACAATTAAGAATTATTTTTTATTTTCTGCGATTACCTAGTACTTACTTGAGTAAGTACTTGTACTTCAGTTTGGTTTTGCACTAATGCATTCTGCTGATCTGACAGGAAAGCAGACATCAGAAATGGGCACCTTGGTACAAAGGGAAAGGCTGTGGTAAGATGATCTATGATCCCTTTTCTACAGGTCTAGGAGAGGGAGCAAAACATCTTTAACAGATGAGCTCTATGCATTTGCTGCTGTGAGAAAGTTTCTTTCCACTTGAATTTTTTTCTTTTTTTTTTTTGTAATTCTTCCAAGGGCTCAAAGATAATTAAGCCACCTGACTCCCATTGAAAATGTTTTGGCAGCTCTAAGAGGATATGAAGTGCTTCTGTGCTAATGCTGGCAACAACTTCAATATGTGTTAAAGGGCTTTCCTTCTTAACTAAAAACCAGTATTTGGAAGTAATGATCCTAGAGCTTTTAACACAAGAGTATTGAAAATCATAAAAATCAGAGGTCAGGTAGTTTCATGCTAGTTTTTTAGAATGCTGTAATTAGATTTGTAGAGTAATTAAATATACATTGGTATTTTGTGTTTCCTAAATAATATTTGGCTTACAGCTCATAATTGCTGAGTCATAGAGTTTTCTCATTTCAGAATTGTTTGCAAGAATCCAGTGGGTGGCAAAGCAGTTTGATAGGCCTCTACAAGCTCCATAAGTCTATGGATATAAATGTTGAGAGAAAGCGAAGTGAGAGAGGGCAGTATGGTACTAGGTTTTGTGCAGTATGTACTGGTTTAAATGTCTGCTTTGCTCGTCTCTGGATTACTGTGTTGGAACGTTGTAGGCTGGAGGGAGGCAGCAAGGAGTCCAAGTCTGTGTGAAATTATCCTCCACATGTCTGTTAAGCTGTAACAAACACTATTAAATAGCAGTTTATTGATGAGAAGATAATGTGATTGCTACAGTGTAAGTTCAAGCTTTTGCCTGGCTTTGTCTATCGGTCCCCTTCCTCGTTTTACCCAGACATTTATTTTGTAGTAACTGCAGAAAAATTACAATCTCTTTGATAGAAGACCTCTGCCTTTTGGGGATTTTGTGTACAAGCCATGAATGGACTTTTCAGCTTAACTTTCTGTAACTGCATAAATTCTGTCGGTTTAGTTTGTACAAGTTACAGTGCTGCCATTTAGGAGCTGTCACCCGTCTCGCTTGGAAGGGCCGTTGAGAGGGGTCTGGCTTGTACAGTAGAAGCTGCTTAAATGCATGGATATAGTTAGAATGCCATGTGAAACTCTTGGGGTTTAGCTCTGTTTGCCTGACTTCTCACCCTCCCTCCCCTAGAAGGTCACCTGTCTGCTTGGGTGGAGGAAGTCTGATGAGCAGTATACTCTTCTGCAAACTACCTCTCATTGTTGTGTAGCTGGAGCTAGAATCTTACGCAGTGTGGTGTCTGCCCTTCAGTTCTAGGTCTTGGTCCATTGCATGTTTTGAATATTTATATTCAATTTAATGGGAATCAAGGAAGTAGTTTGGAAAATAACACTTCTCCAAATCGTCTTGTTAATTATTTTTACTGTTGTTTTTGCTTGCTTGGTTGGTTTGCTTTTGTTTTCTTAACTTGAATTTCACTTGCTCTGGCAACATACGGACTGTCCTGACGTTCTTGCCACTTGATGTGTTTGAGGCTACGCATCGGTTGCTACTCATGCGCTCGTTTATTTGTATTTGGCTGATAGTAGTAACACCTTCCCCTACACCCAGGCACCTCAACCTGAGCGTGAGGCCAAAGACATTGTCAGCGCTGGTGAGAAGTGGTGTCCCCGAGGCCCTAAGAGGAGAAGTGTGGCAGCTGCTGGCAGGGTGTCATAACAACGATCACCTGGTGGAGAAGTACCGGATCCTCATCACAAAGGTAGAACGATTATTATTTATTTGTTTATTAATGGTTTTTATCCCCCAATATCTTAAGGAATGGAAATGCAGAGACTTCAGAGGGTGCACCTCCTTGCTTAAAGGTTCATGAGTGTATCCGAGTGTAGTGTTATCAACTAGTGAGTAGAACTCAATCCTCTCTCCAGCAGAAACCCCTAACGTGCAGTGCTAGTTGTAGCATTATCTCTACTTGGAGTGCTTTATTTTTAATCGTCCTAATTCTGTTTCACTCGGATGAGTTCTGAGTTAGTTTGTCAAAAATTAGTATTCTATTAATTGCTTTCATCATTGACAAAGATTCGGGGAGCTCATTTCCTTTGCTTGTTTGGCTTTCCTTAATGAAAGCTGAATTTTGCTGTATTGTCGTAGTGCTCATGCTGAAAATCCAGCCCTTGTTGAAACTGCAGCCTTTTTTGATAGGAAAGCCAACCCAGAACACTTGGGACATTTTTGCGCTAGGCAGCGGTTTAACTTCTCAACTTGAATGCTGACCTCAGTAATGTAGGAAAAGAAAGTAAGAATCGTACATACAGACATCACTTGGTGTTTATCTTAAAGTTCTAGAGTAACAAACGGGTCACAAGATGAAATGTCACTTCCTCATCCAGAAAACTGATGTGTTAATTTGGATTTGACCATTATCTGTACAGAGAGATTGTATTCTACTGCTTCATGGAGACATGAGTCTAGGAGGACTGTATTAGAAATTATTAATGATGCCACCAGTACAAATACAACAAATTAATTATTCACCAGTTAAAAAAGCAAAACAACTGCATCAGCCTTTGTAGATCTGTGTTCTGATGGCACAGATTCACAAGGAGCAATTAAAGACCTTATTCCGGGGGCAAGAGGGCTTCTGCAATTAAAGTCAGTTTCTGCTGGAATCATGCAGGAAGGATCCTACGTGATTTGAATGAATCATTTTAGATTAGCTAAAAATGTTCTGCCATAAGTACTTCGCATAATTATTTAATATAGAAGAAACTTGATCTGAATTCCTTAATATTGGTATGTGCGTTGTAGAGCTGTAACTCGGATTTTCTGGTGAATAAATCATACAAGTGATGTGGAGGTCGAGTGCTCTGGCAAGGTGTGCATCACAGTTGTCCTGGTGCCTTATTTTAATTGCCTAGTGAGTGTTGACAGTGTCGCCTGTTTCTCTGTTTTGGTATCAGCATGGAAAAGATGATCTCTTTGTGGCACAGTTGGTGACACGTACTGCTACTATCTTTGTGAGCTAGAAAGCAGTAAGTGCAACATGACATTTTTAAATCTGCGAAACCTTTCCACTCATTTACATTTGGCAGAGACAAAGGAAATAACCTGAATCTAATGTGTTGGAAGCATCTCGAGAGCCCAAGTGAGAGGGAGAGTAGGTTGCTGCAGCAGTGTGTTCTGCAGCGGGAGGCACTGGACTGTACCTGCAGTGGTCATTCAGCACGGGCACTAATTAAGAAATGGGTACTGAGTGACCATCCCTGGGCTCTGCTGCAGGCCTCTGGGGTCTGTACTATGGTGCCAGCACGCGACAGTAACCAGCTCAAGCAAATAAAAGCCAAGTCTCCTTTAATCTGGAAGTGCCATATTAGACCACTGCTGAGGACGTTTGTCTCACGGTGACCTAAATAGGTCTCTGTAGAATGGACAGAGGTTGGTGCTTTGAGAGCAGAAGTGTCTGGTTGGGTCCCAGTGGAACTGTGGTTTCCTCAGTCTGCAGGCAGTGGAAGAAGTGTGAGGTTTCAAGAAAGGTCACCAGTGGCAGTGAGGAAGGAGTGGAGAAGAGGCAGAGAACACCGGGATGGTTTGGGAGGTTGGTGAGAACATGAATTTGAGACCCTGGAAGAGTTTGCAGACCC
This sequence comes from Chloroceryle amazona, assembly GCA_027560015.1. NCBI lineage: Eukaryota > Metazoa > Chordata > Aves > Coraciiformes > Cerylidae > Chloroceryle > Chloroceryle amazona. The sequence continues at coordinate 4,727 of JANHFX010012078.1, read as the reverse complement.
CCTGTATAGAGTAAATGCTAACAGTATAATGGTGCTGGACTGCTCTTTGGACGTGATTTTTTATTTTAATGCCTTTCACAGAATATTTGATAATTTTGGAGTTCTAATGTGACTAATCCTTACAGCTCTTGAAACAGCAGCTCAGTGACAGTCGATAGGCAGCACTGCGCAGGAGTAAATGTCGGGGGGTTATGTGAAGGCAGGGCTCCCTCAGTAATACATCCACCACTGTCCTTGTAATGCTTCGCCAGCTTTTGCACGGCACTAATACAGATTCTTCTCTGGCAAGCGTGCAGTTATTTGCATTACCATGCATTGAAAATGGTTTATTGGAGAACAACCGCTGTGGTGGAGTGGGGAAGCAGAAGGAGGTGCTGTGAAACCTTTGCTCTTCAGTGTGAGCAGGAGATGCAGTAAGCCTGGTGGAGAGCTCCTAATCCACTGCCCCTTTTCTCTGAACGTTGACCTCTATCCCTGTAGCCGCCTTTGATTTCTGTCGGGCTTTTCATGACCCCATGCGGCAGCGCAGTCCCAAATTAATAAGGATCTGTGTTGACAGCTGCTTCAAAAGCTTCTGGCCTCCTTCAGGGATTTTTTTTTTTTTTTCCCCCTTCTGCGCAGGGTGTTGGATGCAGACACCCCAGTATTTCTTCTGCTGCTTGCTTCCCTGTGCAGTTCTGGCCCCTGGTGCTTGGCGAGTTTGTGTTTTTTGCTTTCTTTTGCAAATTAACTGCTGCAAGGGTGGTTTTGTGTTTGCAGAATGATTGAAACGTCCTCTGTCGTGTTCTGCCCAGGATGGCTCTGTCCGCGTCTCTTCCTGAATCTGACGAGTACATTTGAAATGGCATTGAAACTGTGCCCCAAGGTGTGCTCCTTGTGTTCTAGTCATCGCCACACTATTTGTTAATTATTTGCTCCTTATTTCTTTCATCGTCACTAGCTGGGTTTTTGGACTGTGCTTTTGTTACCGTGGTATTGTCTTGAGTTTCACCGTGGTGGTGGTGGCCATGGTGGTGTTTCCACAAATTACTTCTGAAAATTTGCACACCATCTGCGTGCGATAGTAAAGCTTTTAGCAACTCCAGATTGCCGTGCCCGTGGTGGGGAGTGTGGATGGAAGCCAGCCCAGTGAATTAAGGTCATGTCCCTACTGGGGACAGAAAGCAAACTCTAGGTAAAATGATCTAGACAATCCCTTTGAGAGGCATCTGTTCCTGGTAGGACTTTGGCAATCGTGGTTACGGCTGTTAATCTTCAGGCTTCTGGATGCTGAAAAGTAGAAGAGACACGGGGACTTGCTCCAGGTGTTAATGGGCACCTGCAAGAAAAAAATGCTTCCTGTTTTTGACAGCCATGGGTGGAAGGAAGGTATTGTTGAGTAGAAAACTTACAAAGCAAGCCGCACAGGTTTTAAAAAAAAAATAATTCAAAATACGATGATACAAAGCAAAATAGACAATAACCTCTTTTCAGACAAGGATTTTGAAAGGATTAATACAGCTACTGAACCTCTGAAATCAGTGGTGATCTCTCAGTGGAGAAGTACTTCATAATACCAACATTTTAAGAATCTGACTTTTACATTATCGAGGAGAAAATAAAAGCTTTTGGATAGAGGTCTGTGTGGGAGGAAATAATGTCAAAAGGGAAAACCCCATGAACTGTTGTACCAGATAAATGCACTATATTAAGAAAATTACAACATGAGAGGGACATCTTGTGGCACAGATAAAATAAATTGTCCAGTGGCAGGAGGAGTATCCTGGAATGTTACCCCGGGGTCGCTGTTTCTGGTAGAAGTCTTAGGTCTTATAAGAGATTGATTTGTTCCAGTTTTTCTTATAGCAGGACTCTTGCTACCTACTTTCTCATCTTCCCACTTTTTTGTCCCCATGAGCAGAAGCTTACAGGACACAGAAGCTCTACCAAATATACTCCTCTGTCTTGGTGCAAAGGATACTATTTTTTTAATGAAGGAATAGATTAAAATGTCACTACCGTTATTTGGCTGAATGCGTTGCTTTCACAGTGGCATAAAATGTAACAGTACTTTAGGTGTGGGTGGTTAACACTTTCCACTGGTATCGCAATCACATTTCCATATGTTCATCTAAATTAAGAAGAATGCATTTAATTTTCAGGAGTACAAAGGGCTACGACTGTGTACGATCAACTGAAGTGAAACCTAATAGACATCTGTGAATCACAGCGTAAGAAGGATGGTGTGGCCACGCTGTCAGTGTGCCTGAGCCTCTAGATCTCTCGTTTGATTAGTTTTGATCATGCGATGATAAAAGTTTAATTATCTTTTGCGAGACAAGTTCTCCCAAGAGCTCCCATGGTAACTTTGAATGATTTCTTGAATACCTTTTAGCAGTCTCAGCTGAGGCTGTATCGTGTCACCGTGTAGAGCGGGAGGAGTCTCGACAGCACAGGTACATTTTCAGGCTCTCACAGACCTCAGCTGTCTGAACCACGGGTTTTCATGCCTTCTACAAGTGGATTTTCTCAATAGGCTGGTTGTGCACTGGACCAGAGAGCTGGGCTAGCAGGCAGGTGGGTCTCCAGCCCAGTTACCTTCCAGTTGCAATTTCCAGCCTTTGGCCAGTTTGGTCTGGCTTCTGGAGCAGGAGTACTTGAGAGAATTGACTTGAGAGATTGCTGGGTTTGGGCTTGGGTGTTGTAAGCAAGAGGAGTAAGTTGGCCTGAGCTTGGAACGGAGTCATTACTCTCGTGTTTGGAGCAACAGTAGAATGTCAGCTGAAGGAAAAAACAGATCTCTCTCCTCCAGGAATACCTGTGGGCTCTACAGGACTTTAGCTGGTACTCCTAATAAAGACCTAAACATGGAGGAGTTTTTGTTTTGGTGGTGCCTCTTTTGTTTTGAAATTTCAGCAACCAGATGTTGTTTTGGTCAGTCTGGAGATTTCCAGTGCTACCTTGTTTTTATATATCTGAGATATATTTAAAGTTCAGTGTCTGTTGTTTTCTTAAGGATGTTTATAATGTGTCCTTTCATGCCTAAGGATCCAGAAATACTATTTGAATCAATTGGTATGTAAATCATTCTCTGCTTTGGAAAGATAGGAGATCGTTTCTCCAGCAGTAATTCAATCATAGCTTGTTTTTTGTATAACCACAATACCCTTGCCTAAATTTAATTCAAAGTTTATGTTTCCTAGCTACAGTTCTAGTACTTCAGTTGCCATGAGTAGAAACCCCATAAATTATAACAAAAAAGAAGGACAATAGTAAAGGGATCTTGCTGTGGGTAAAGATAGGGCGGGAAAAAAAACAAGTTTTTTGTTTTCAGGCTTTTAGACAAGACTCACTAAAAATCTGCCAAGTCATGCTGTGGCCCAGTACAGATTTTGACCAATAGAAGCGTATCATAAAATGCTTTATTCTACGGACAGGTCAGGTAAAACCGCAAGCGTGGCAGTGGGATTGCTTTGAGATCCGTCCCTTGGGCTGCAGTTCATTTTCCATTTGGGTATCCCGCAGGATGACGGATGTTTAGCTTAGGTTGGCTGAACCCTTGGGTGTGCTGGTACCGGCCAAACTCGGTGTGTGGACTCAGGCTCTTAAGGAAGCCAGTTGCTCGCTTTCGCTTTTGACAGAAAGGCTTTAATTGCTGAAGAGCTTTACTCCAGTCTTTTACTGGTTTGATCAGTTCAGACCAGTTCCTGTAGCATTGGGCTTGTCCAAAGCCATAGCAGCGGAGCGCTTTGGTATCTGGGTCAGCGATGAGCTTCCACGTACCATGGGAGTGTGGTTTTTTTCATCTGTCAAGTGAGTAAACCGCTCTTGACAGACAGCAAGATGCCAGGCACTATCCTGCAGTGCCATCGTTGGTTTGTACGCATCGGAGAGGTTTTCCTGGTTAATACGTGTGATGGTATTAGCGTGTGGTGTGCACACGAGCTGAAGGGCTGTGTTGTGAATGCCTCGCGTGTTTGCTCTCTGGAATGTCATTGAGCTTTCTAGCTGGGTGTAGGTGGGCTCGGGGGCCGTCAGGGTAGCGATGCCTTTGCCTCTTGTCTGTAGGTATGCAGGGGGTGCTTACCTGCCCGCAGCACCATCGGGGGTGACGGTGGGACACCGTTCTCAGCTTGGCCCGTGGGTTTTTAAGTGTCTCCCGAGCAACACAAACTCCACTTTGGAAAGACGCGTTTATTCCAGAATTAGCATTTCCCCAAAAGGGCTCGGGTGGAAAAGCCTTGAAATGACAACTAAACGTTTGAGTTCAGGTTCTCGCGTTGGACGGTTGTCATTTGCCGTGCAGAGGGGTGCTGGGGGGAGCAGGGGTGTGCGGTGTTTGTCTGTCTGTCTGTAGGACCGGAGCGTGGGTGGGCGTGTGTCTGTCTGTCTGTAGGACCAAGGCGCGGGGGTGTGTGTGTCTGCAGGAGCAGGGTGTGCAGGGAAGAGCCCGCTGCTGCCGCTGCCGGTGCGGAGCGCGGAGACCCGCTCGTTCTCCCGGAGCCTGCGGGGTCGCGCCGGGTGAGGCACCTCCCGCTACCGGCCACTCGTGAACCCGGCTCTCCGGGCGCCTTTTTTGGGCGGAAACCCGCATTTCCGAGCCTGCGGCCGCCGCTATCGGACTCCCCACCGCCCCGCCCCGCCCCACCCCTGGCTCCCGCCGGCAGCCCGGGGCCGAGCCCAGCGCTGGGGCGGGCCGAGGGAGCGGCCGGGGGGCTGCGGCCCCGCTCCCCGCCGGGTCCCCGCCG
>JANHFX010012075.1:170913-218436 GCA_027560015.1 Chloroceryle amazona | reverse complement strand
GAGCTGTGGGGAGAGCGGTTGCCAGTGAAGACCAAGGAAAAAAAGTTGTTGAGAACCTCAGCCTTCTCCTCATCTGTTGCTACTGGTTGCCATTCTTGCTCATCAGGGGGCATACATTTTCTTTAACCTTCCTTTTCTTGTTGACGTACCTGTAGAAGCCCTTCTAGTTATTCTCTGCATCTCTTGTCAAGCTCAGATCCAGCCATGCTCTGGCATTCCTGACCTTATCCCTGTGCAATCAGGCAGCATCTCTGCACTCTTCCCAAGATACCTTCCCAGCTTCCACTGCCTGTGCAGCTCCTTCTTGCCTTTTAGTTTGACCAGCAGGGCTGAACTCAGCCGTGCTGGTCTCTTTCCTTGCTTGATTTCTTACACCAGGGGATCAGGAGCTCTTGTGCCATGTGGAAAGCGTCCTTAAAATCTGCCAGCTCTGATCTGCTGCCTTGTCACTGAGGACCGTTTCCCAGGGTGTCCTATTGACTAACTCCTTGAGGAGCTGGAATTTTGCTTTCCTAACATTTAGTGTCCTGACTATGCTCCTTGTTTGACTCGTACCTTTGTACTGTGAATTCCACCAGTGTGTGATGACTGCAGCCTATTGACGTTTTCTGCAACTCTCAGCCCAAAAGTACCTCCCTGCTTAAGGCATTTTTGTTAGAAAAGTCTTCCCAGTGACATTTGGTTACTACTTTGGATTTTATATGCTGGGCTTCTGGGTACTTCTCAGTACTTTCTTTTTTCACATACCAGTTCAGTGCTCCCTTGTGTTTAGCAGTTAATAATTGTCAGCTGGATTTCTTGGCTTCTTTACTATTTTGTTTGGGGCAGTACTCTTATGCTAGAGCAAGGAATGCTAGATAACAAATAAAAGGCAGCTGTTAACAGTATTTTCAGGAAGATTTAATGGATATCATGAAGGCAAAGATGATGATTTTGCCTTGTCTCCAGCTGTAAATCAAGCTCAGTAAGGCAGATGTATGTACAAACCTAGAGTTTTATAACTTTAATGAGTTTTTATCTCTGTGTCTGAGACACAGCATTCTTGGCAATAACTTCATATATAAATTAGTATTGAAATTTTCCTTTTGTGTATCCAATTTATTTTTTTATTAGACCGTAGCCTTCTGGTTTTAATGAAGTTTATGGATATATTAAATATTTTAAAATGTAATTGAAAATATTGAATATATTACCTTTATCATGGTTTCTCACATTCTTTTGGTCCCTAACCTTCTATAATCATTTTAATTCTAAAATCTCTCTTCCATATGTTGCCACATCACCTTCTATGTGTTGCTCGATTTATTTAATTATGTATTTAGTTGGTTTGTTTGGTCGGTTTGCTTGTTTTTTTGTTTGTTTTATTTTTGTTAAAATAATCCACTCCCAACCATGGTCTGAACAGCTTCCAGAGAACTTGATGGAGGTAAATGGAAGCTGAGGGAAGGGTACGTGAGGAACCCTTGATTTGTGATATTTTCTTCTGAGAGTTCTGTCATTAAGAATATTGAGAGAATACAAAGGCATCAAAATCATGCGTTCTGGTGGATCAATTTTTTTGTTTTGTTTATTTTATTGGACAATACTTGTGCTTTCCACATATTGTAAAACTTAGATTGTGTATATTACTATGAAGTAATGTAGATCCTTCAGCTTTATTCTCCTTGCTTGTAAAGCAAAAAATCTTAAGACCTTTCAGATTTCTCTTTAAAAATGTGTCTGAATTAAAAGTTTATTATATTTCAGCTCTATCCATTTTTCTAGATCTTATTTATTCTCTCCATTCTCAGTAGAGCAGTTCTAAATTTTAACTTTAAAAAATGAAACTAAACCAGAAGTGCATTATTTTGTAAAACACTTATTAATTGACATATATTTTAGAGGTAAATGACATCTAAAATTATTTTTAGGACAAAAAGACATAAATGATGTCAAGTTCAGAAAGACATGAAGAAGTGTGTTTTATGCCACAATGATCAGATAAAAGCAACCTTAATAACAGAAATTAAGTGGAGAGGTTAAGAGCCTTCTAGCTTGGCACTGCAGAACCGTTTCTAAAACTCATAGTTTATTTTCCCTAATTCTGAGTGACAGACTTTTCCCTTAGTTTGCCTTGGTTTTGGGAAACTCGTTCCATAGTTCCATACATGCTGTGAGCTACTTGGAGCTCTAGCTGTGATATATTTTACATGGCTTTCTTTTTTGTTTAAATTTACTCTTGAGTGTAATTAAGCTTTTCCAAGTTTCAGCTGCCAGGAAAACTTTACATTTGAAACAGAAGGAGAAAATAAAAGCCACACTTTATATAGATCCCTGTTACCTAAAACAGAATTTCAGATACAATTTTTATTCCCTGATATTACTCTTTTCCTTGGGATTATGTTGGTTGTATAGCAGACCAAAGCTGAAGAGATTCCCTTAAGTGCAGAATTATGAAAAGAAAAAAAACAAACTAAGGAAGTTCTCATATCACAGCTTCAAGCCTGGACATGCTCACAGTTGTCCATGTTAGCAGAAAATTTTACAACAACGCTGTGGTTGAAGTAGTAACTCAAAATAACAATATTAACTCACCCTGAGCCCCTCTGCAGAGATGTCTCTGCATGTCATGAATATCCTTCTGTAGTATATAATGTTCAGGAATTATCCCTATGTTATTGAATAGTTTCTCCTGGTATTTCTGCCAGAAAGTGGTGAGTGCGTTGTTAGCATAATTTCCTAATTACATCTATTTCTGCATAATTACGGGTTATAATATCCTCATTTATTTGTCAACTGTACCAACTAATTTTCCTAAAATCTTCAGACTTAAATGACATGACCCAAGAAGAGGCCTTTGCCAGCAGAGGCAAAGTCCCTGTGTCATAATCCGTCAATCACGCTGTTGGCAAAGGCAGTATTTGCATGAGAGGGTGAGCAGCACCAGTATGCTTTGTCCAAATAGGATATGCTTGCCAGCGCTACAATTGGATAGGAAGACTAAGGAGGCTTTTTCAGCCTTTTCCCACCACTTCCCCTTCTGAAAACACAGAATTGGAGAGCACTAATATAATAGCTACACTTTGTTGTTGTTGTTGTTCTGCAACCATAAGACAATGGTCCAAGTTAGGGAAATTTTTGGATCCTTTCTAGTCTCTTTGGTGACTTCAGTTAGACCACTAAGGAAAAAGAGGTACTTAAAAGCAGGTGAAATTTTCTGATAATGGCCATTTGAGAGACAGTGAATAAAAATTTCCTACAAAACTATCAAGAGTTGAAACAGGCATCCTAATCAAATAGTTTATTTTCAGAAATTCACTTTTTTTTTTTTTATTGACTGGTATCTCCAGAGCTAGAAAGGCAGGGGCCCACTATGTTAAGTGTGTATATATATGTTTCCAATGCTTTTTTCTCTTTTCAAATGTGGAAAGGTGATGTTGTCTTTGTAAAATTAAACCAAATTTTCAAAAGGCCTAGTTCAATTTATACGAAGTGGAGGAAGTAGCAGATCTGAATGAAATTGAAGCACTCAAACTTCTATTGGAAAAGACTGAGCAGTGATAGAGTAAAATGCATTGCAGCCTTCCACGGGAAAGCATGTTGGGAGGGAACTGTTTAACAGAGTTTGGAAGCCTGATGGCTGTTTAGGTTGCTGACCATGTGATACTACGAAGAACAGAGAAAGGTGGATAAAACAAAAACTTGATAGATAAAGCAATGAAGGCAAGAGAGGAAACAGATGGAGAGGGAAAGAGTTATCAAAGCTACTGCTGACCTAGCCTGGAAAGCTTGTGGTGCAGCTACACTCAAACACAGCTCTGTTGTCTCCAGTCCTCTGGAAATATGCAAAGACTAAGCAAAGGTTGCTTGCTATGAGGTATGTGAAGCAGGAGCTTCAGTGAGCTAATGGGGAATGAGAATGGGTTTCTTGTAGTTCATGGATAATTTAGAGTAGACTGCAGTTTGCCATCCTAGCATACTCATCAAGAGGGTGCAATCTGAAATGCGAGTGATTTCAAAGAGGTTTCTTCCTTTTAGAGAATACAGGAGAAAGTATCAGCTTTGAGCAAGAATTACTTCTTGGTCAATGACTGCTGTGTGCTTTTACAGCGCAAAAATTTTCTTCAGGTTTTTTTGGCATGAGATCCTGTTATTTGTGTTTTTTGTCAAGTAAATATTTAGCAACTCCAGTTGAAGATTTGTTAATAGAATACTGAAAAGAGCTCTTTGTGTTCATGTGCTTGCATGAGTGCCATGTACGCTGATAAAGTGGAAGTATTTCTTTTCTGTGATGAGCACAAGAATTGTGAGGGCTGGGTGTGGGAACAGGATGTATCACTGGATATCATTGTAGGTTTTGAGACCATTTGTAACAGCTCAGCTTGTTACTTATAGAGGAAAATACAGCAACTGTTTCAGAAGTTTAGAGAAAAAGGCTTCTTGTCACTAGAGATATAAATGCTCAGAATTAGTATTGTAGAAAGAACTGTATCAAAGAGTCTGCTGCTGTCAGTATGAGTCACCGTGGAAGATGAATACTTTGGAAACTACAGTTGATTTTTGGTATATAGAACTTTTTTTTTTAATCGCATATATTACATAAGTCCTGATGATGTTCCCATTCCTTTCATGGTACTTCAAAGCAGGGGTTTGAGAGGTGTGTGTCTTCAGATTTCACAATTGAAATGAGGCTATTTATTAATAGTGGTAATTAGTTTACAATATTATTCTTTGTCTATGTGATGTAATGATGAGATATATTTTTATAGGATTTGATGATTTTGCTAGGAAATATAATCAAGTAAGAGCAGTGAATTTTAAGGAGAATTCACCAACAATTCTTAAATAAGATGGTTATTTATAGCTCACGGTTTTTACATTCACAGAATGACATGCCTAGATAACTTTTGTAATGGCAAGTAAATTGGCGTGCACTTTTAAGAAGTTCAGATTCTCTTATTTTTATGTACACTAACAAATGTTGTCAGATACAAACTGTTAAAGAAACTGTGAAAGTACAACTGAAATCCTCATTCATCAATAGCAAAGCATTACCTGTCTGAATTACGGGCAAAGAGAATAGCTTGACCTGTGTTGACCCATTACACCAATATGAGAAGAACCCTGTCTTTGGGGGTGGCTCTTGGAGATTCTCAGAAACATTTTTCCCTTTGCCCTTTTCTTTATGATCCAACAAAATTGGACCCTTTCTGATCTCATCCTACCTTAATTAGGTTACACACTTCCATGTTGCTCAACATGACAAATGTCTCCGCTTTTTTCAGGTTGCCTGTAGGTATATTTCTAGCCTTTTGGGAACCTCAGACAAGTTTCCCAGCTAACTGCTAAGGAATACTTAAAATTGAGAGTATTTCCTCATTTTTAAAGATTGGAGATTTATGAGAGGCATGGCAAGTTATTCACTATTTCTTTATCTCTGGTATTAGCTGTTTATGATTTATAAAAGCTGGATTTGTTCACATATGTTGTTTCTCCTTTTGTGCAAGAGGGTTACCTCAGATTGACAAAACCACTATTAACTATATTTAGATGTATTTCAATTAAGAATTATCTGGAAAACCCTAAGAAGCATCTATAATTCTATAATACTGAATTGTAGAAGCTTGCTTTTAAAAATTAGATTATATAGATATCACATACAATCTCACTAGCTTATAATGTCTCTATAACCTGTTAAATGTTATGTAGATTTTCTGCTAATTGTCTCCTGAGTATTTGAAATATAGGTACTTTCTGTTTCATAACAACATTAACAGAATTTGAAAAGATGTCTAAAGTAATTAGAGGTACATCTGGTAAAACTATTATTTTAAACTCCTGAATACAGTAAGGATTCTTACAGCAGACTCGGAATAATACTTATTCTTTTTTTTTTCCCTCTCACTGCATAAGTAGCAAATTCCAAAAAAAGTCAGTGTGCAAAACTTCTTTCTGAAGTCAATGTCCTTAAATTCCTAAATAATGGTTTTAAAATTAATGTATTAATCTCTTGGTTTGTAGTTATGAACACTGGGATAGTATATTTGTTAATTTCTTAACATGAGGCAAACAGTTATTTTTCTTTGATTCTCCATCCCATATCTGAAATAAAAACATGCTGTAGGCTAATTTGCAGTCAGAGTTTGGAAGTTGAAAAAGAGGTGGTTGGAGTAGACATATAGTCATGGTCCCTCTCATAAGCTCAATTTTGTCAAAGTCAAACAGCAAAGAACCCTCATTCTTTCATGTCCTCTGGAGAAAAGTGATTTACTTTGTGAATTGAGAGTTGTAAGTTTCTACAGCACTAAAATAGTTTTTACCCTGTAGATCGTTGCTTTTCAGTAGTATCAGAAAAAAGCCCTCTAGATCTCTACTAGGTTGTAAGACTATGAACCTCCCCACCCTCACAGCTCTCTCTGTAAAGATTCCTGATATTCTTGGACTGCAACAGGAATATGAAATGCTCATTTTAGATGATTTAATTGGATTTCACCCTTGATTCATCTCAAGTTTAATGATATTTTAAGGCCCTCTTTGTTTGGATGATTTATAGTTGTTTGTTTGGTTGCTTATACTTACAAGTGTATGTGTGAGGGAGTGGGGGGTTATGATTTCAGTTATTAAAATGCTCTAAACACCTTTTTCAGATGAGTTCTGTGCTGCAGATGGTAAGAGTTGTCTGGTAGTAGCTGACCCAGGGAATATTGCAGGACACTGTTGTAGCCACCTTCTCATTTTCTCAAGTTGAACCATTTTGCATTTGATTCTCTGACATGATTTATTACATTTCTTGTAACACTAAAGTAGCTTTTGTGGCTAATAAAATTGTAAGTTATGCTGATGGAGGACAGTTTTCACTTATGTCTGGGAAGTTTCAACCACATGCCTAGCTCCTGAATGCCAGCTCTACCATTTGCTGTAGAATTACAAGTTTACGACAGGAGAAGCATTAGCATTTTTTGAAAATGATCTGAATCGAATTCTTTTTTTCGTGATGGGAATGGGGTGTGTGTCAGCAAGTGATTGGTAACCATTGTCTTTGGAGAAAATATACATGTTCAGGTACTCTGAATATCCTAGTTGTCTTCATGCAAGGACTTGCAGAAATGAGGTATCCAGGCAGTTGTGGTTTGGGAGGAAGCAGCACCCAGTGCATTACTTTGTCATAGGTCACCAACATATTGAGGTTAAATCTGCCTAACTGATGGCCTGCTTACAGTAGATATGTGAGTTCATTTATTATTTCTGCAACATCATTAATCAAGAAGAAAAAAGGTGTTGTGTATTGGCTCTGTTTAAAAATATCAGATCACCATTCTATTTAATTTTTGATAATCAAAAACGGTCTGACCTTTGCCATTGCAGAAAATTCCTATTGTGAAATTAATATTAACAATGCAAGCAAAATGTACCTTGTGAAGCAACCACAATCCACAGTGATAGTTTGCCTGAATTAGTATTTCTGATCACTTTCTAAATAAGATGTCAAAGTACAAATCTACTTCCGTAGATTGTTAAATATAAATTGCATTTATGTTTTTGCTTTATCTAGTTATGCTAAAACTGTCAGAGAATTTAAAATTTTCTAAGTTTAGCTATTATTCCACAAAATGCAGCAAGCTGATAACTAATCTGTTGTATTGCTCATTCTGGGTTAATCAAAAATGTAATTATGCCTTTTAATTAGAGTAGAAAAAGTGTCTGCTACTAGCTCAGAAAAAATTGCTTGTTTCTGCCTTGTCATGACAGGTTATGAAAGACAAAAAAGCTTTCAAAGTAATAACAAGGAGCTAATCTAGCCTCATATTATTCATAATTGAACATAATATTTGAAATTACATCTAAATATATTGGAAGCTGAAAGCTGTGAATTTATATCCCAATTTAATTTTAAAGCATGACACTTAGTGGTATAGAAAAAAAAAAAAAAAATTCCCCATCATCTTTTCAAGCTGTTGAGTAGTTCTGGTTCTAAATTCCGTGCTACTTCAAAAATTTGCTGAAGTCAGCAAGGTTTATGTACAGCTAACAAACCAGTAGGGAACATGATAAGCTGAAGAAAAATACAAAAAAATAATTTCATAATACCCAAGGTTTGGGTAAATTGGTATGACAAATATATACGTGCACACAAATATTTATGTAAAATTATTATGGAGAAAATATTACTATTTTTTTAAAAAATTATTATTATATCTATTTTTAAATGTCTCATAGGATAAAAAATGGGAATGTAAACCAGGAGTGGTGATGATAATAAATTGGCAGGGGAAACCAAATGGCACAGGGAGAAATCTATGGCTGTCATAGTCTAATAGAAGCCTGAGCTTTATTTTGAATAAAATTCTGATAGTGTATTTGATCCAGTTTGGGAATAAAAACTGCCATTTCTCTATAATTATTTCTATTCTTTCTCTTGGAAGTACTTCTATGAATGTAACATCTTTTTCATTCCTGAAGTACTTCAAGAAGTTGTTAAACAAACTTGCCCATTAGGAGTGTTAAGGACGGTAGCTTTGATTGAGAGATGTTGAAGAGTTTTGGAAAAGCTGTATTAGGATCTCTCCAGACCACTAGTGATGATTTTTAGTTAATCTGAAGGCATCAGCAATGACAATTTTTTGGTATTGCATAAGCAGAATGACCCAGATAATTTTAAGGTTGTCAACCTTCCGTCGTTCACTGAGGGTGACGTTGCAAATATGGAATTAGATAAATAGAAGATTTTTATTTTTATTTTCTGGATGTTGAAACAAAGAAAATACCTCTAATTTTTTCTCCTGCAATAACGTACTTCTAGTCAAATGAATAATTTCACATAGTGCATTGAGATGGTGTATTTCTAAAATGGCACTTAGCTTTGCTTTCAGTATTATTCAACTTGAAAAAGTCAGAATATGCAAATTGACTACCCAATCACTAAAATAAATAAAAACTGATTAATTCATTAGCGTTCATTAGATAAGAGAGGATGTTTCCAGTAAGGTCCTTATAATGTGATTTCAAAGAATGAATTCTTATAATTTTGCTTAGTGACCTGGAAATATCAAAGAATTATTGCTGTAATTGTGCAGATGATTTGAGTGAAAAATAATGAAGGGAGCAGCTTTGATTTCGAGCTCTTGATAATCTAGGCATAAGCAAACAACACGTACGTAGCTCAGCATGACCAGGAAGGTAGAAAGATTTCAGGCCATGACACAAAGTGGTGGGAGAGGGATACCAGAAAGAAACAGCCCCCATATTTTTGAACTAAAAGATGCTGTCGCTCTCAAAATCCTCTTGTAAATCTTATCCTCTCTTTAGTTTCAAATATGAAGGGTTTTAATTTTCAAGATAATATGATTCCATTGCTTGGAAAACACTGTCAGAAGCAGTTTATTTATAATATCTTTCTGATAATGTTTGATTTCTTTTGCTTTTGATATGTAAGATCTTCTACACGGGGTTGAAATACAGCATCTTGTGGATTTAAAAGGTACCAATATGGCATTAGTTAAAAAGTACAGAGTAACTGCCCGGCATTCACAGATGACTCAAAACTAACTTCCAAAGAAGCAAAGCCATTGATAGCAGTCATTCCAAGGACACATCAAATATTTTGGTTGTTATTAAGTCTCGAGTAACTTCTAGAAGGTGTTGATTCATTTTATCCTCGGCATATGAGTTGTGTCCATGCATGCTGCATCTTCATACCTGGTCTAATTATTTCTCTTAAGTGTTAAAAAAAATCCATTATAGCACTAATTAGTGCATTAGTCCTTAATTAGCCTTTAGATAGTCAAATATTTGTCTCAAAGTGTAGGGGTTTCACTGGGGACCAGCCAAGTTTCATACTTTATGAAAAGACTTCTATGTTGTCCTATAAGGAGATGACCCATGGATTTTGGGAAGCATTCTGATAATGTCCAGGTGCAGCATGACTTCTGAGGACTTATCATTCCAAGGTCATAGAAAAGGAAGCAAACTACACAAGTTGTCTGGAAAAAATATTTTAATGTGGTTTTCAAGGCCTTGGAACATTCAGTCTACTCCTATTCTGGTGCTTGAGTAGAGAATGAGGTTTTGCATCTGAAGGTTCGAACTATGTGAAGTGACTGACATGTCTAGTGTTTAGTATTTAATATATTTGGTACTTATGAGAGTTACAGGATGGAGGCTTTATGTCTCTTTGAGAAGCTGCTTTTTATTAATACCGGTGTTGATTTGAGGTGGGGCACACCCAGTAAATCAGTAAATTAGCTGTGGTGATTACCTAGAATATCAGTGACTTTGAGGATCGGGTGGTGGCGGTTCCTGTTGTTATTATTTTGTCAATCCTGGTCTATTTACAAAGCCATTATGTTAAAACTGAAATATCCTAAAGAGCTGTCAGGAGCTGCACTTGGCTATCAGAAGGGCGCTTTAACCATACCCTGTCCAGGGGGTGGGTGGCCAAACTCTCCTGCGGTTAAGCTACAAGCCAGATGAAGGCATAGATGAAAGGTCTAGTCTTTCATGACTATAAATGAGCTGTAAATGTTTCAGTTGCGTTTTGTGTCAGCCCCAATGGGAGATACCTCTTCAGAGTTCCTAGGTTGTGGAGTAGGTGCCTCTTTGCTGTGTACCTTTAAGCCTTGGCGTGGGAGAAGGATAAACCTCCAATCTCATTCACCCGTTGTCTCAAAGGAAACGCTTACAGCGAGGTGAAACAAATTTGCCTGCAGTGTTTAGTGTCAAGTTTCCCAGATGAAGAGGAGATCAAAGCTGAGAGATTAGGACATGCTGGTTAGAGGGGAAAATTGCAGTTTAGCTGGGCTGCTATTTTTAAAACTTGTCATATTTCTCTTCTGTCAGGTGAGCTGAACTCTGATTTGTTGTGAAACATGGGTGCATTAGAGCTGTGTGCTCGGATCGGACAGTACAGTGGAGCAAAAGGAACTTACAAAAAGGCTTTTAAAGAAATGCCTTAACCTCCTTTCCTACCGGTCTTGTTTAAAACGAGAAAACTAAGATTGTTGCAAATTTATCTATGATACATTCCATGGGAGAAATGCCAGGGGCGGAAAGTGGTGTTCTCCTTATCTTTTCTTAAAATAGTAATGGTTTCAACCGTATGCTCTTGCAGTTTTGTCACAAATACAACTAAGGTTCATTTTGACTTGCCATAAACTCACTTAAATACAATTTCTTTATTATTTTATTTTTATTTCCTGTCTTCCTATATGTTCTTTCCCTCTCTGTGAGTTTCCACTCCATACATGCCTCCACTAACTGGTTCTTTGAGCAGTACAGCTGTTCCATGGCATCTCTAACCCTCAGTCTGTGTTTTACTTCTGTAAAGTAAACTTCTGCTCTCCTTTCTTTTCAAAATCCTTCCAAAATTTGTCTTCAAACCTTTCTCTCATCATTGTAGAAGCTGAGGTTTCCTTGCTTCTTTTCAAGCAATTAGAAAGCTGGTTAAAAAAAACACTATAAATCCATAGATATCCTAAATATTTTAGAAATTTAAGTGATGATTATCACTTGTATACTCAGTAGTTAAGGTTTTCTTGTTTGGTAATTAGTAGAAAGTTGTCTGTCAACAGCAATAAAACTGAAAGATGTCTCTCAGCTGTTAAAATCCCAATGCACAAGTTACTTTGTAAAAGCAAGAGGCATCCCTGTCCAGAGACATTTACAAAACCAAGTACAATTTTCTAATACAGGATCTGATTGT
Organism: Chloroceryle amazona; assembly: GCA_027560015.1. Taxonomy (NCBI): domain Eukaryota; kingdom Metazoa; phylum Chordata; class Aves; order Coraciiformes; family Cerylidae; genus Chloroceryle; species Chloroceryle amazona. The sequence continues at coordinate 206,759 of JANHFX010012075.1, read as the reverse complement.
GTGTATGAATGGTTTGGTTTTTTAGATTGAAGTTAAACCTTTTCTTTAGGGATTACTGGAATTCTGCTATACTTTTTTGTATTCACTTTCTCCATATTCACTTAAATGTGTAAATAGAAATAGAAGCAAAAGGGATACAAACATGAAATGCTGATAAATGATCTGTCCTTCACATATTTGTCATTACCTAGCTTTTGGAGGGATGGATAGAACTTTAACCTTGAGTTCATTAGAGTTGAATCTGATATAGATTTCGAGGCAAGAATCATAAAGCCTGTAATGATAGCTAATAAGTGCAGATATATTATGTATGCTGTAGAAGCAGAGCTGTGTCTCTACTTCCTTTTCACATTTTTACCTATAACAAAAGCTGGCATGTGGCTTACAAAAAAATTCTCATTGTCAAATCCAGAAGAATACTGCTGCTTAGAAAACTATCTTATACTTCCATGGTGTAGAGTTTGAGCCCTATTCATTAAATATCACCATGTAGACCTGAAATTGCTAGCAGAAAATTGTATTTGGTATTGATTTATTATTCTTACTCAGTCCCAAATAACAAAAATGACCCGTGGAAAAAGGGAACTCTTGAGAAATTACTTCATTCTGTAAATTAGTTTAAATTAGCATGGTTCTGATTAGAGGCAGAAAGTCCTAACATTAAAGGATTAGAGGCAGAATATATCTTGCAATGAAGCCAATAAACCCTTGTTTTTGGAGTTCAAGTGACTGAAAGCTTAGGTTCAAAATGGAAAAACAATAATATACTCTTGAGGTCTAATTAGGCTTAGTATTTCACAGGCACGTGCATATTATCAAGCCAGATATTGTAATGTTTATGGAAATTGACATTTAACTTTGAATTGCTTCTATTTGCATATGCAGATTAGCAAAGCAATTCAGTCTGAATGGATTTTAGAGACCTGCCAACAGTTTTTTTATGGAGAAATGCAAGGAAACCTGGAAACAAGTCTTAGAGATTTTGGCTGAGAACGTTTGAAAAGTTCGTGACCTGGGAACACTTCAGGTATAAAAGAAGGCCAAGGACAAGATTTAGCTGCACCCCATAAACTACTTTATGGACAACAGGCACCTGTAAAATCAAGCTGGTTTCTAGTGGCCTGTGTCCTTCTTAAAATGAGCCACCAGCCCTGTGCTGGCAGGATTGTTGGTGCCAAACACAGAGCAGAGAGTCACTGAGGAGGTGTCCCTGCAAAACAATTAGCGCTGAAGAGGAAAAGGAGGCAGCAGAGTTTAGAGGGGTACAAGTGGCAGTAAGGCATTGAATGTTTTCAGGCTTCTAGAGAAAGACAGAGCATAAGTGTATTTCATCCAGGCAATTGGTTTATGTTTACTTTTGTGCAAGCGATCTCACATTCACGTTTTTCATGCACTGTGATACTGCAGCATAAATCAACGTTTGACAGAGCTGTTCCAGATACTGTTCAGTCTCTGTTCTCTTTGTTAGAGAAGTTAATGAGAATAAGCTGTTCTAATTTGTGTCTCTATATTCCACTGTTATTGTTCTCTTCGTAACAAAAGAACAACAAAAGGCATAGAAGAGTTAGGAATGATGAAGTGCATAAATTTGAGGGATGCTAAAAGAGATCATTCCATAACAGAGCCATCAAAATCTTCTAGTTGAAATTGCTATAATTATATCAAGATCAGACGCTGAAGACAAAATAGTGCATAATCTTCTGTCAGTGTATCAGGTGTGTGCAAAACATACGATTTCAGGAGGAAGAGCGAAGGAAGATACGTGAGCACTGAGCACTTTCAGTTCCCTTCAGAGATGCTGGACAGGACTCTGAAATCTGCTTTGGGCAGGCAGGACTGTCCATGCACAGAGATTAAGGCTGATACTGTGGTAGGATCTACTGTGGTAGATATTGTGCTTGACAGAGTCCCTTGGGAGGCTGTCCTGAAGGGCACAGAAGTCCAGGAAGGCTGGGCACTCTTCAAGAGGGAAGTTTTAAAGGTGCAGGAGCTGGCCACCCCCCTGAGCTGTAAGAGAAGCAGTTGGCAAAGATCACTGGCCTGGCTTAATGGGGAGCTTTGGCTGCAAATCAGGGAAAAAATGAGAATTTATGGCCTTTGAAAGAAGGGGCAGGACATGCACAATGACTACAAAGATGTAGTAAGACTTATGCAGGAAGAAAATTAGGAAATCCAAACCCCCCAGCTAGAAATTAATCTGGCTTTGGCTGTAAAAGACCTCAAGAAATCTTTCTATAAATATATTAGCAGTAAAAGAAGGGCCAGGGAGAGCCTCAGTTATCTATTAGATGCATGATTATCGATGACCTGGATGAGGGCATCGAGTGCACCCTCGGTACGTTTGCAGGTGACACCAAGCTGGGTGGCAGTGTCAATCTGCTCAAGGGTAGGGGGGCTCTGCTGAGGGATCTAGACAGACCAGATTGATGGGCCAAGGACAATGGGTATGAATCTTGGTAATGCCCAGTGCTGGATTCTGCACTTTGGCTACAACAACACCCAGCAGTGCTACAGGCTTGTGGGGGGAGTGCCTGGAAAGCTGCTCAGTGGAAAGGGACCTGAGGGCGCTGACAGCCAGCTGAAGGTGAGCCAGCAGTGTGCCCAGGTGGCCAAGAAGGTCAATGGCATCCTGGCCTGGACCAGGAATAGTGTGGCCAGCAGGACCAGGGAAGTGATTGTCCCACTGTACTCAGCACTGGTGAGGCTACACCTTGAGTACCGTGCTCAGTTCTGGGTGCCACGGGATAAGAAGGACGTCGAAGTGCTGGAGCAGGTCCAGAGAATGGCAATGAAGCTGGTGAGGGGTCTTGAGAATAAGTCCTGTGAGGAGCGGCTGAGGGAGCCGGGGTTGTTTAGTCTGAAGAAAAGGAGGCTGAGGGGAGACCTTATTGCTTTCTACAACTACCTGTAGAGAGGTGGGGGGTCGATCTGTTCTCCAAGTAACAAGTGATAGAACAAGATGAAATGACCTTAAGTTACACCAAGGGAAGTTTAGATTAGATACAAGGAAGAATTTCTTACCTGAACAGATTATCAGGCACTGGAATAGCTTGCCCAGGGAACTTGTTGAGTCCTGATTCGTGGAGATATGCGTAGATGTAGTGCTGGGGGACGTGATTTAGTCAAGCTCTTCTCAGTGTTAGGTTAATGATTGGACTGGGTGATCCTAAAGGTCTTTTCCAATCTAGGAAATCCTGTGATTCTGTGGAGAAACCTGGTTATCGCATCTTTGTACGCAGAAACCTCCACAGCCATATGTCGTGGTCCAGTTACTCCTTCCTACGGGAATGCTGTGTGAAATATCTTTCCATATCAATTAACAGTTAGTGGGGCAGCTTTCAAGGTTATAAGGAATGGTTCTGTGGGACCCCACAGATGTGTTGTTATGCATTATAAAGTCTGTCTGGTGCATGCATCTTGGTGCTTGACACTAGTTTTTAGGACACAGAACCCTAGCGTGAACCCCTTTGTGACCTCTGGAAAAGCAGGTGGGGAAAAATGGGAATTTAACTGCCAGTTTTCATGTCTCACACATCCATGTGAGTCAGAAAGTGTTTGGTACTTGATATTTGAAACAAATTACTTCTCTTTTTTTTTTTTTTTTTTTTTTTCCCAAAGTTTCACTTTGTGAAGGTCAACTGTGCTGATATTTTCTTTGGCCAGTGGTAGTTAGAGTGTAAATAGGACAATACCAACTGGAAAACCACAGCTGAACACTGATAGCCAGAAAAGCTGCTTCATTGAATAGCCTTGCTTTTTGAAATTTGAAAATGTTTCATACCACTGCAAATTGCAGTGATTAGTACTACAGAGAACTCTCTGAAAAGACACAAGGTGTGTGACTACCTAATGCTTTCTCCTTGGGATTCAGGCTAGTTTTATATAGCACATGGTAAGTTACTTTTATTTATAATGAGGACTGCTGAAGTTAAATGAAACACTAAGCAACTGTATTGTCTGAATTAATTTAAATCAGATTCCCGAGAGCTCAGTATACCTTAATCATGAATTCTGTTTATCCCCTGCTCTGGAACACTTAAAGAGGTGTTTTATTTCATTTGAGTGCATTTTCCTCAAATGCATTTAAAAATGCATTTGGCATTTGCTGTTTTCTTACCAGACTAGAGACACACATCTGAATGAGGAAGCATGCCAGGTCCACACACAAACTCTTGATATGTACCCACATTTATGCAAACATATATGATTCTGTGCACGTGTAGCATCACTTCAATACCTCAGTATTCAGTATAATGCCCGTTAACATCCAGATCACCCTGTCAGATTCAGTGGTGAGCGTGTTATTGCCATGACAGTTTCTAGACGGCACGATATTTTTTTCTGACATCAGTTTGTATCCTTCCTCATACCCCCAAAGGAAGGAGGAGGGTGGATAGGAACCAATAAGCCAGGTTGTATTAGATGGGCCAGACTTTCTGGAGATAGCTAACTGCTCAGAAAAGAAAGAACATGTATCCTTCTTATTCTCCACTTGCACCCTGTGAATTGACTTCGTTGTGAGTCCTGCCATTTTCTCTGTGCTTGCTCCTTCCCCATAGGCACCTGGAATATAGTGGGGGATCTTTACAGAGCTCCATGGGCTCTCCTGCCCCTGCATCTGCTAAATGGGTTGAGGTTTGTTGCTAAATGCAAGAAAACCTAAAAATGGGATGTTTGGCTCTGCATGAAACTCTTTCCAGGATTTGACAGTGTTCATTAGGGTTCAGAAGAGTAACTCCTATCTTATTTGCCTGGTCTTAATATTATCCCCATGGGTCAGCTTGCCTTGTCTGAACTAGGACCTTTATCTGCTGTGTAGGTGAAGATAGCACTTCTCATGTGGAAAGCGGTTGCAAGGCTAAATTCATTCAGCTGAACATAGGCAGTGTTGAAGAGGCATGTCTGGGGCTTTAAGGTGTGAATTTGAATTGGCAGCTTTATCATTCCTCCAGATGCTCTTTCCCTTCTCCAGGAGGTGCTGTGTAATTTGAAATAGTACTCTTGCCATAAGAGCACAACAGTGTGAAGTGGAAAAAAAAAAATAAAAACCATTAGTGCTATGTAGTAGGAGGGGCAGTCTAGGAGTTCTTTCATTTTGAATTTTTTGTATTCCCTGAATAAAGAATATTGAAGAACTGAATTCATCCCCTTATGTTGATCTGCATGAAAAGAAATATAAATGGGATCCAGATGTGTTTTCTCCTCTAACAGTTTCATTCACTATGCTTTAGATAGGAGAAAATGAAATATATTCCATAATAGGTTGGAGGAGAATAGACCAAAATTATAATTTTATAATATTCCCTAGGAATCCACAGAGGCCTAACAAATTAACTAGGAAACTCTGATGTCTAATGAACTCTGCATGGGGAAATATTTAATTTTGTATTGACTGCCATAAGGCAACTGCATGGTGGGTTATTTAATCATCATCTGTAGAAATAAAACAGCAGTGGAAAATGGACCTGTCCCCAGCACTGTAGTGAAAGGTTTAACTGAGCTCCCCCTTCAGACTCTGTTGGAAAGGTTGTAGGCTCCTCTTGGAGAGTGGCACAAAACAATTGCCAAACATCATCCTTTTGGACACTCTCAGCACAAGAACGTACCCTCACGTAGCACAGGGGAGAGGAATGAAGGGAAACAGCTAAAGATGCAGCCTTGCTGCCTTTCGAAGTCATTGACTGCAGCTCTTAAGTTACTTTTGCATAACACAGTGATGCAACTAATTGTCTAAAAGCATACTGTGAAATTTTTGTTTGTTTTAATTACTTGTTATATTTGTAACTTGCAGTGAGTATAAACTGAGGTCATGGCCTGGTGTGCAGCTGCAGAGAAATAGATAAAAATACTGTGCATTTCATTTCTTACATGGAAATAGTGTTAAATGGTTCTTCTTTTCAGCATGGGACTCTTTCTTTTTTCAACTTGCTTTTGTCTCTCTGTATTACTCCTCAAACGATTTGTTCTGCAGAGGGCACACTCTGAAGTAAGCCATCCTGACCAAGTCCCTCACAGCCTTTCTCTCACTAAGACTGCATTTATGCAGTTTGCACATTGCATTCCTGAATGGTACTCCTGAATGGCATTCCCTACTAGCAGAATGTATTCCAGGCCTCTTTAAAGCCAGTGTTTTTAAAATATAAAATAAATGGCCAAAGGTGACTTAGAAGGCAAAATTCAAGTGGCAATGCAGTGCTTTTGCATGAAGGCTTAGAGAAATCCAGGATTTTCTTGTGACGATCATTTAGGGATATGACTTAATACATTATAATGCCTCTTTCATTTATGGCAATTTGCTCATCACTGCCCATTCCCTCAGAGCACTGTAAGAGATATCCCCTCCTGCCCAGATCCTGCAAGCCTGGAGCAGCTCGCCTCTTCTTACAGGCTGAAAATTACCCTTTCGTAAGCGCAAACATCATCTGGACACCGTATGATAGAAGAGGATGTCAAAATATAACCTGTAATCCCTCTTCTCCCAGGCTTCATCAGCCAAAATGCTGGGTTTCAGCTCCTGATATTTCTCTTTGTCCCAGCACTTTTCCAATGTGTTTGTTTCATTTGTACTGAACAACTTTCTTTCAGTAGTCTGAACCCAGATAGCAGATGGGAATCATATTGTTTACCAAACCTAGACTTGGTGTTGCCAAATTTCTCTTCTGCTTAAGAAAATTGATTAAGTATTGATTAGACAATGAAAAGGTTGGTTCTGTAGCCCCAAACTCTGAAGTGTACTGCAAGATAGATGTATGAAATCAGGTTCTTGCTTTACAGAGGGAGAGCTTATGATTGTTTGTCATACCTTGTAGGTGATCACACAAGTCACGGGGCTCACTATACAAAAAAGAAGGGATTTTTTTTTTTTATTAAATCTTCCTCCCCATGCTCCATCTTCCCTGAGACAAAATAAATACCAAAAAAAGAAAAGAAGAAAAATCTAAAAATATCTCTTCATTATTGTAGAGTAGGAGGGAAAAATGCTGAAACCTGAATGCTGAAAAAAATAGGATTCTTATTCAGGTAATCTGTCCATTAAAATATCCTGTCTAGCAGTAATGCGGTACAACACAGAGCTAGCCTCTCATTTGGAGTACTTTTCCAGTATATTGAATTTTTGGTGAAATGTGTATTCAGTCTATCCTCATTATAGAAATAATCAACAAAATAGATCCGTGATCTTTCAAATCCCTGCAGAAGTCCGCCATCTCTCCAAACATATGGTCTGTTTACCTTCCCAAAAGCAAAATGTCCTCGTAATATCAAAAACTAAAGACCCCTCTCTGTTCCAGTGCAGCAGACCTGGAAATTCATTGAGTTTTTGCTGTTCATTTTGATCCCCAACTGGTATTTGAGAGCAGAAGGCCAGAGCACTAACCAGGATACATTAGGCTGTCGAGCCACCATGCTACAGTGGTTCTGACATTATTTTTTAATGAGAGAAAATATAACTGACCTTGTAGGGACTTGCACCCAGAAACCTCTGGCCACTGTCCAGCCAGAAGAATACTTTAGGAGCAAGTGTGCCATGCTTGGGACTAGTGAACAAGACTGATTTTTCTTCACCCCTGTGACTGCTTGTTCCTCAGAGATGTCTGTTTTCACTACATCAGCTCTGTCCTTGGTTGAAACATTCGGCATTTATGGTAGGAGACCTGATGCTGAAACACTTGGAAACAATCCCTTTTCTCCCCCAGACCCCATCTTTTATAAATGTTATAAATCACAGAAGTGTGTGTTGCTGTCAGCATGCTTTCTGATGTCGCAGATGCAGAACAAGCAGCCCTACAAGAACTGAAAGGAAGGGTTAATATGGCATAATTTTGCTTAGAAAATCCCCCCTTGTAGTTAGAAATATAATAAAGGAAGTGTAACAACAGCATCCTCTGTGAAAAATACTGGGGAAGTTATAATAAAGGAACTGCATTTAGATTGCATACAAAAATGCATTCTCTGATGCAGACTTTTAACACAGCTTACTTCAAAACTTGTAAGAAAGCATGCTGCTCATTAGAAATGTATCTCCAATATTAGGAGAATCCTAACGAAATTCTCTATTATTAGGTCTGTGATAATTGGAATGATCTTTTTGACTTTCTTCCTCTTTTTTTATTCTTTGCTATTGTAATTGCAGAATTAGCTCTATTTGGGTGGCTGTTTCTTTCTTTATGTGAGAGCTAGGGCAGTGGTCAGAGAAAATCCATACTGTGCGTGGTTAACTAAGACAATGTGTTGCTCTCTCAAGCAGCTATTTGCTTTTTGTTTAGCAAATTCTTTCAATCTAAATCACGTGGGCTGCAAGTAAAATTGCACACGTTCCTTGTACCAGAATATCAAGCATGTAGTGATTCTGCCACTGGAAAGTCACAAAAAAAGCTCCACATTTTCCTCAAGGCAATAGCAGATGAAAGCATAGAGCACTGCTGTTATTTGACAATAAGTTCAATACGTATGAAAATCTTGCCGAGTTTATGAAGTTATTGTGTTACTAACCTTTCAGTGCAGTTTGCTGTACTAAAAATACCTTTCTTCTGTGCTTGAAGGCCTACTACTCTTGTTTCTCTTGGGCTAAATTAACTTCAAACTGTAATTCAACTCCTAAGAAACTTCTTGAAGCATAATTTCTCCATGTTTTCATCCACTTTTTTTTTTTCAAATAATACTACTAAAAAGAATCAACATTTTCAAGGATTTAATTTTTTTTTTGCATCCCACACGCACACATACCCCATGAAACTCTACCCACGGTACTGACAATCAACCTGACAGCATAATCAGTCAAATTTTACCCAGTGACTTGTTTCTTAGGTAACCAAAACACAGTTGCAGAAATGAATTGCACAATACAGAAATAAACCCCAAATTGACGGCTGGCACTTCCATTATTTTTCAGTAAGGCCTGAAAATGTTACGAAGGCTCAGTGCAAAGGTGAAGCATGTCTGGCACACAGGTTGTTAATGTACTGCCTCTGGTGGAAGTGAAATTCAACAGAGTACCAACAGAAGGTCTGAAGCAAGACCTTAAAATAGGACTCTGTCATTTCAGATGTAGGTGATGCATAAGCCATGTGGCAAAGCTTTGTAGTAGGACCAGTTTGATTGTTGAGGAGGTAAGACCAGAAGGAACACATCCCTTCTGAAGCTTTGTTATTTCTTCTTGGGTTTGTTACTTCTTCCTACTTGCATTCTAAAATGCTTTCCTAAGTAATAAATCTGTTTGAACTAAGTTTTTAGGATACAAGGCAAAAGAAATAAGGCATTGCTTAATGCAGTAAATAGGCTCTCTTTAAAGGGTCTATGCAGAAAAACCTCTAAACCCAATGGCTTCTTTGCTTTCTTTGTTGGTTTTTTTTGTTTGTGGCTTTTGTTGTTGTTTTGTTGCTTTTTGTTCCTTTTTTCATTTTAAGAGATTGTTGCTGATATAACCAACTTTCCTCAGGGGACAACCTTCCTCTACTGGAGCTCTACACACTCATGGTCAGGGGTTAAAGTTCAGTTATTATCTTTGTGCCAAAGTCAACATGAGTGAGAATGTCAGCAGTGCCGTGTTTCATTGCTGTACTTAGTTAAGGCATATCTTATTTTTTAGTAAGTGTCTTTCTAGGGTAGATGACTTCTTCTATGATTTGAGGTTTTAATTGGATAATATTGCTTCAGCTTTAATATGTTTCCTGTGAATGAAATACAGATTGCGTCTCTCAAGATACTGTTCTGGGCTCAGCCAGCTTAAGGTGGCTTTTGCTGCTGGCCACAAATGTAGCTGCCTTTTTGCTAAATTACAAACAAGCAAATAAATCTACATTTCAAACCAATTAACCAGTTATTTGCTTAAGGGAATATACAGATTCATGACTGGTGAAGGACGGTAGTAACTCTTCTAATCAACATGAGCATTTTTGGCAGTAGAGACCACCAGAAAGGTGGGTTGGGTGGCCATTTGTGGAGATTCATTAAAATTGACTGGATGGAGCTGTTGGAGTGAGAGAAGGTGTGTTTGGACTGCAAGTGATGAAACTGACAGCATCCCAGAGTGTCAAGCTCTCCAAGATGTTATTAGGTGTAACTGTGGATACCAAAGAACAGGGTGCTTCAGATGGATGTAGGGGGTGGGAAGTAGTCAAGGAGGGTAACTGAGTTAAAGACTTGGATGTGGCAGCTTTTCCTTGCCTTAGTACATACTCTAGCTGCTGTGCTGACCTGGGCCTTGATGACAGCAGAAGGAAGGTGATGGCAGAGGTGTGACACACACCTTCTTCCTCCTTAGCAATCCAGAAAAATACAGTAGCCCACTTCAAAAGGTTTGGCCAGTGCTGTGTTGCCATATGAGAAAAAGTATGTGTAGGCAGACACCTGCACCTGAGAAATCATTCTGGAAAGAGGACATTACTAGGATGAAATAACCAGCTATAGCTGAGATTTTATAGATTCATTTCTTTCTCTTTATTTTCATGGCGAGAGGCTGTCTCTTCTGTCTCTCATCTCAGTTCAATATCCATAGCTGACCACAGCGAATTCTGATTGCTGCTTTTTATTCAACCAAAACAGGGGGTTTTTGTGTGTTTGGGGTGTTATTCTTCCCCAGCTGGTCTTTCTGACCTACCTTTTTTATTTTCCTTTTTGAGGGTTATATTTGTAAATAAGTTCAGTTTGTCCTGAACTATGCTGTGAGCATGATACCCAAATTGGAGCACTCACATCAAAAATATAAAGGTGCTATAAACATTTTAAATTGCTTTTGGCTATGAGAAGTGTTTTGAAATTATTCCACTGCCCGAGACCTTTTATGTGTAGTTTATTCTAAACCTTTTTAGAGAGGGCATTGGACTGTAACATGCAGTTTTCTATAAGGCTTCTTCTGTAATACTCTAAACTCTTTAGGTGGTTTTATTTTCCAAATAGTAATGAAAATCATATAGAAAGTTCATACACAAAAAATAGCTCGAAGAGTTTCAGAGTGCGGAAAAATGATAGCTTCTATCACTTTATCAATGTAATATCCTGACAGGAGATCAACATCTTCGTCCAGAAGCACTGCAAAATCATTCCCTAAAAGAAATCCAGTGGTAATTACAGAAAGAACACACCCATCTGTTCCTGAACCCAAGACACTTCATACCTTTCTGTCTCTAAGAAAACTTTTTATATTAAGAGTGACAGAAATGACGTGAAGGCACAGAGAACCTGACTGCTGGTTTGATATTAATTCATTAATTATCAATCAGACATAAATCCTTTAAATATATGCTTGTTCATAACATTCTGAGGTCTGTAGCATTAATCTGTTACCTGAAAAAGCTTTTGTGGAACGGGTAGCCAAAAGAATTCTAATTGTGAGGCATAGTCTTGTAGGACAGTCAGTGGATCCAAAGACTGCAATAAGGAAAAAGAGAAAGAAAAGGAGAACAAAGAAGTATGTTTGTGGAACTCTCCATCACAGACAGCTTTCAATCTCCAGTTTGCCATTGCTTCTGCTGTGAATAAGATTGACAGCAGAAGAGCTTTGTGCAAGCTGAATGTCTGCAAGAGAGAGACAAATCTGAATTTAAACTGAAACACATTTGGGACATTTTTGTCAGATTATTTACTTCTCTAACTGACAAAGACATAAGCAGGATAAATACCATGTAGAGGCTAATTAAGCTGTGTTCTCCTCGGGAAAACAATTTCCTACCATGTACCAGGTGGCTAGGACCTTGAAAAAGCAAAATAATAAAATGTAATGTGAGGAATAAAAGCCAGTGGAAAATGGGTTTGTTTGTACAGTAAGTCCAGGGATCTGTGCGAGAATATGCTGTGCCATTTTAGAATTATTTGGTCCTTTCATCACTTGTTGCTATGGTGTGCCTTGGCTGCTGGCTTAGCTTGAATAGACTCTCTACTACTTCTCATGTGAAAATAGCACGTGTTCCTCATTCTGGACCATATTTCCTGATCTTATTTAGTTTTCTGTGAGTGCTAAGGTAGAGACTTGAGCTAGAAAGGAGAGGAACCTATGAGAGGACTGGAAAAAACCTCCATGGTTGCAGTGTGAGGAGCAGGAGCCCAGCACAAGTATGTGACTACAACAACAATACAACATGTTAACTCATCAGATGTGCTCCATATGTTAGATTTGTACATGATTTGTCAGTGACTCGAGAAGTACTTCACTGCAGGAGTCTATCCCCAAACAAGGGGAATGAAGATTTGGACATCTGTTGCTATCTCTGCAACAGTTTATAAACTATGATTCTGCCTGCTGTAAGCACACAGGTAAATAGCACTTTGCTATAAAAGCCAACGTTTGCCTTGAAGTTATAGACTAATATTTCCCTTTTTGTGGTGCTTTCTAAAATGTAGTAAGATAATTAATGGTCTAACATAAGTCATAAAAAGCCTGAAGTCAAAGTGCTTGGAATTGCAGTGGGAGCAAACCTAAGACGATCTGGTTGCAGTCATCTTGGGTAGTGTGTATAGGCTAAAATGCTGTCGGTGCTCAAAAACTCTGTGTTATCCTAGCACAGGTTTCAAGTTCCAGGTAAATCAGGACAGATTTCCCATAGCTCCCATTTAAAACAAAAATAAAACCCATTGTGTAATTCTTTGACATAAAATTAAAATATAACACTTCAGAAAAATTATAAGGCAAAAATGTGCTTTGTCAAAATGAAGCAGTTAATTTGGGCAGAAACAGCACTTAAAAAATATAGCCATCCTTTTTGTTGTCCTAATTGGATGGTTTTATAATGATAGATTAAACCAACTGCAAAAGTAAAACACAAATGACGTTTTATAACCCACTTAGTATTTCAGCAAAAGATTTTCTCTCTTCCAGCCAATGAATCATAGGCTACTGCACACAGAAAGTAGCAATAACTTTTTTTTTTTTCTTTAAGATGCACTGACATTTTTCTTGTTATTACTTTTAAATTAATGTGGGGTCCTGGAAGACATTTCAGGTGTTACTGAACATTACTGCTTGGGCTAATTGTCTATGTTCTCTTCATGAATTGAACAAGGGGTTGTAAAAAAGAAATGCTGTGAGAAATGAATGGTGCATGAATAACACAGCAATGCATTTACAGAAAAACAGGTCATCATAATTAGAGATAGGTGTGAAAAGTCTGTAATTTGTGTTGGTGTTGGAACACTTAAAAATAATTAATATGAAAAATTGGTCTGATAGGGAAGAAATTTTTCTTTGCTTAGGTTTTTTTTTCTAAACTGAATGTAGCTAACTGTAGTCTGAAAACAGACTTTCAAAGCAAGAAAATAGAAATTCTTCACTTGAAAAAAAAGTTTAATATTCTGAGTTCCTTTATCATCTCTTTTTTTTTTTTTTTTTTTCCCCTTGGTAAAAACTCTGCCCAATATAGGCTGCTTTCACAGCATGCTAGACATCCTTTATTTTTTCAGCAAATGAATTATTAATCTTAAATATTTTCATCCAGCTAATAATACAAATGACCAGAACAGACCGTTTGCATTACAGCTTCTTGCTGTATGAGTTACATTTCTGATTGTTCTTCAAACTCTAGAATAAGGAGCTTTGGATCTTGGATTTTCTGAAATTCTACCCCCCCCCAGCCCCATCCTGTCCCTTGAATTTGAAGGAATGAGGAATTAATTTCTTTGTGCGACAGATTATATGGTTTAGCAACAAAATTCTGTTGCAGTTGCAGATTTCTCCAAAGCTTACTGGAATTCGGGTTGTAGTGGGTTGCTGTGAGATAACCCACATAGCCGTTACCTCTGCATTGCTGACCGTGGCTTTGTCCTGCTTTTCTCAGGACAAGCAATTGCAGAAGTAGTTTCAGTCTCACGTGGTATCATTGCAGTGTAAAACGTTAGGCTCTTGTCTCTTTAGCAAGTGGAAGGGTGAGGGTTTCTCTGGATCATGTTTGCTACCCGTGTGCTGCACTGATGCTAAGAATGGGACAGGCACACATCACTTAAACCTTTCAGACGTGTTCCTTTCCACTGTTTTAGAGATTTTACTCTAGCCATACAAGAGAAAAACCCTACGTTGATCCTGGCAGGCATTACCAGTTCCAAGACTGCTTTCCACTACTATAGCATGAGAGACTGTCTGGAAGACATCCAAAAATCTGAATGTTTGTTTCCATGGAAGGCTTGTAATATCCAGCTGCTTTTGATTCTGAATTTAATGGCGTATGTGGAAAAAAAAATCAATAAAGTTTATGAACTGAAAAGAGTGATCCACTGCAACCAGTTCTGTCACTTTTAAAAACACCTTATGCAATTCTTCATGACACGGAAACCATGCTAGGCATTCCTGCAAAACAAGATTGAGGACTGTAAACCTCACCGGAGCAGCTCGAGGAGAGGTACAGTGATAGAGAACAAAGGAGAGCTGTGAGAAACAACCTACCACTAATCAGCCTAGAAGGCCAATAAGATCTGATAGGTTTCTGCAATAAAACTCCCCTAAACCTCCCAGTGGATTTTCATACAATAGAAATCAAAAGGGCACATTAGTCATACAGCAAAAGAGACACCAAGGGAGAACTTCCTGTTCTCCTACTTTAAACAGCTTTCTTCTTCAGATAAAATAGCCATCGTGCAAGGTTCATAAAGAATAAAACATTTCACTCTCTGTTGAGGGCCAGTCCAAGGTCTGTGCAGCATTTGAGTCATACCATTATGAAGCCATAAATGGGCAGTAGTTGTAAATTATTTCTTATTACTATTATTATCTTCAAGGCAGCATAATACATAATGATCTACCATCTACATCTATAAGATGCTTCAACTGGCATAGACAGACCTCAGTTCCTTTTCAGAATAGTCCTGCTGACTTCAGTCATGTCTATAGTTGTATCAAAGATCCAGTTTGCTTTTCATGATACATTTCCGTGCTTTGTTAGATTATCTGGAACCTCTAATCCTAGAGCGGGAAAGATACAGTGAGAAATGGGTAGAGTTGTTCCTTTTTCACCCACGGCTATTTGCAGTGTGTTCTAAAAAGTGTACACTGGTTAGTGTCACTAACCAGTGACAGAGTCCTCCTGGTGTAGTGAGTGTCTTTATGCTGGAGCACTTGAGAACGTTCATTAGATATCTTTATGAAACTCAGGCTCTGTGGCCACTTACACTCAATGGATTATTCCATTCCAAAAAGCTCTCTTCCAAAACCTCCTCTTCAATATCAGCATCTACCCCTCGGGCATCTGTCAAGGCTCTTCTCCAAAACACAGTGAGCTACAGGCAGCCTGTCAT
Organism: Chloroceryle amazona; assembly: GCA_027560015.1. Lineage (NCBI taxonomy): Eukaryota > Metazoa > Chordata > Aves > Coraciiformes > Cerylidae > Chloroceryle > Chloroceryle amazona. The sequence continues at coordinate 191,543 of JANHFX010012075.1, read as the reverse complement.
TAAGTCTCATCCTGTCCTGCTTCCTGGGAGGTGACAGGGCAGGACTAGGTGGAGATGCCCATTTCTGGTTCTTTGGCCTGAGACTGAGAGTTCTTTTCCCTTGAATTACCTTGTTGTTTGTCTCTCCAGCTGTTCCTGTACTATAGGATTGTGTATAGCTAGTGATATATATCTGTGTACAAAATGCAATGGTGTAGTTATATAAAATTATATCAAGGGTATTTAGGATTTTCTTTAAGAAACATACAGAATGCTTCCTTAAAGAAAGAATTTCTGGTGTTCATCATTCTGAGCAAGTCCTCCTGTGATTACTTCAATCCTGGTTTAAGCCGAAATTCAAACCTTCTGAAATATCTTCTAGATTATTAACGTGAAACTGCACAAAATATTTTCTTTTCTTCCATATAGAAATCATAAAATCTTATGTAAGAAATGTTCTGTTGAGTAAAATTTTCTTTTTGTAGAACGAAGTGCACTGTGACATATTTAAGATTGTAACTGCTTTCCTCAAAACTTCCAAAAGAGATCAGTCTATTTTTACATTTAATTTCATTTTTTTTAAAGCTAATATTTATCCTGCTGGAATTAGTGATTTTTTTAAAAGTTTTTTTTAAAATACATGTCATCTATTTTGCTCAGATGATGATAAACTGGCTCTAAATCTCTGAAAAAATTGGATTGTAGCTCTGTGTCCATTCATAGTAAATGATAGTATTTTTGTTACTGTATATGGCACTCTAAGTACCAAAGACAGGGCTGAATTACAGGACTTATTTAGAAATGCTCCTTTTTTTCTGAATACAAGGAATTAACATCTCTATTTCCACCACACCACCTTGGCTTCCGAGATGATATAAACATACTCTCTGTGTATATGTTTAATTGCATAGTCTATTTAAGGAGCTTTATGACCTAAGTCAGATTTCTAGCCAATTAATGTTTAACAATGAGCAGCCCTTACCTAGCAACTTCCCACCAACAAAAAATTTATTTGCCATCTGCAACATTATCAAATCTCTGCCTCATGATAGCAGTGCCTTTGGTGAGCATTGAAGAGTGGACACCAGAAGCATCTCCAGACTTGTTGCAGCTGTTTTTTCTACTGGTGTGTGGGATGCCTGGAAAAAAAAAGAGGAGAATGATCTTTCAGGCACCCCAAAAGGAGCAGCAAACTTTAAAGCTAAATAAAAGTGGAGAACAAACTGCATGTGAGTTTAAGTGGATATGGTAGAAAGGAAAAAACCAAAAAGGTGCTGCTAGCTGAATAATTAAATAAAGGAAGGAAGGTGAGGTTATGAGGAAAGCAATTATTTGTGTAGGAGAGAGAAACAGATAAATTATATTCTAAGGAACACCGAAGGGATTGTGGGGAAAGGACAAAGAGGGGAGATTTATAAATTTGCATAAGAATAGTACCTCTCCTGAGTCCATGATTTTGGTACACAACAGAAGGTGAAAAAATCTTCAGTATCTAATAGTTTGTCTATTCATGTTCTGCATTAGCTGATCTAAAAAGAGATATTCCGTCCCCCTGCAAACTTTGACTGAATCCTGTCCTGAGGCTGTGATGGCTGCAAGAACATTATCAATAAGAAAAGACATATCATTGTGCCCAGCTGGAAAGCTGGCACATTCTTCTCCCGCCTCTCCCAAGACAGACTGCAGCCCAGACTCATGCTGTATTAGCATTATTGCCATACCTTTTCCCATCGGAGCCCTCTGGATGGATGAGCGCTTGGATGATGTGCGTGCCTCATCCAGCTGCGGTGTCCAGTGTGGGTGTAATGCTGAGGGGGGGGTGTTCCCCAGGACTGGGCACAGAGAGGCAGGCAGATGTACCAACATGCTCTCCCACAAGCCTGTTTATGAAGTACCAGCCATCAAATAGAAAACTAAACAAAAACCCCAACAAAAAAGCAACAACAAAACACACCCCAAACACCAGCATGCTGACTTTGATGCATATTTTCCTCCTAGGTAAAAGCTTAGACTGTTTTATAAGTACTTCTCTTTTATTCTGTATTGTGTATAAAATTGCAAACATATTTTTCAAACAGTCCTTCAAAACATGTCATTAATTTTTTGAAGTAAAGTAGCATTTTCTTCTGTAGAATGAAGAAGGCAAATGTCACTTAGCCCCAGGATGCTTGTGCTAAGTGCAAGATGTATAGCAAGAATGTGATCTCTGCTGCCAGGAGCTCACAGCGAAGTGTTATATTTTGCAAAACTCTGTCTTGCTGCTGTAGATGTTATGTGAGTATCATTGCATATGTGTGAGACTAGATAGAATAAGAGATAAGGCTGTTCTAGCTGTACCCATGTCGTAGCTTAAAAATAAAATTACTGTATTGATCTACTCTCACAGGACAAATGTACATCATTTTTTGAAGTATTCCGAGTGAATACTCTATAAATCTCATTCTTTTCTTTCTGTCTGCCCTTAGGCAGACACAGGAATCAATGGTTTTCATCATCCCAATGTTGTCAAATTTCATAATTCATGTGTGACTTATTCAAATGCACATGTAACTTTTCTTTATCAATTTGAATGTAAACAAAACTAATCACTTCTGTCACTTTTATCTTGATTGAGCCATACATAGAAAGCCTTTCAGGAATACTGAAGGTGTTCTTAGTCTGTTGAATTCTGTGTGAAATGTACCAACTCATAAATTAACTTTCATGTGCTGTATGGGCCTCTGGTACCAATCCCTCTTGACCCAAAATCCCAACACATGCTGAGCGTTCAGTTCACTAAAGAGTTTTTCCCCAAGTGGGGAAAGAAAGCTTTTCAGTTTTGGGGGCAGGGTTTGTTGGCTTTTTTGAGGTGGTTTTTTTTTTTTTAGGATACAGTTTCTGATTAGATAAATCTATGGCATTTTTTTATCTTTGAATAACTAAGGAACTTGAACCCTGAACATTTTAAAATTTATCTCTCAATGGGTCTCACAACCGATCTGTCTGGTCCCTTGGAACAGCCTCAGTGTGAGAAATATGGTACTGTAGCCAACAGGTTTGGATTTGGGGGTTCGTTCACTCTGCCTCTGAAATGTAGAGGACTCTACTGTATGGCATAATTGCTCTGGGTAATTGTTTTATTTTATTTGTGTATTACTCAGTAGAAAGTTGAATGGTCTCATTTTCATTTATAAGTGGAACAAAAGCAAATTCAGCTGTGCCTACTTTTTACCCTTCGGACCCCCTTTGTACAGTCTGTTTTCTTTCCAACATTAGAAGTACCTTGCTATCCATCATGGACACATGTTTCTAACTTCCGTGAATACAATTGCTAAAACAATTCTTACCTCATAATTAGAATGTCCATTACTGGTTTACTGTGGTATATTTACTTTAAACATCTGTCATAGACACAGATAAGCAACTGTCTTTGATAAGATAATCATATTTTTTTCAATATTTTTCCGATAAGGTTTTTCACTTAGTCTGTTTTTTGCTGGTAGTTTTTGTCCAATTTTTTATTTTTAGTTGTTTTAGATAAGTGTTGTTATAATGTTAATTGAAAAGGCTTAGATGTCTGGTTAACACTGCCAAAGGTGAGACAACTTCTATTCCTCAAACAAGAAATATGATTGGTGCTATTCTTTTACACATAACATTATCAATGAGAAAAAAAACAAACCAAAAAAGGCAAGCAAGCATTCATATGTCTACATCCTACCTGTATTTTATTTGCCACGTTCTGCTATCACTTCTACTCTCACTGAATTCTACTCCCGGGGATGGTTGTGGTAAATGATTACACGAGAGAGTGCCCTGGAGCACCCCAAAACTGTCAAAAGCCCAGTACATTGAAGATGTTTGGGTTATCCCAGAGGGGTCAGCGTACTGCTCTGTTACTGCACAGCCCTGGACGTCTGCAGTAACTGCTCTGTGACTGCCTCAGAGACCCAATGCCTGCCAGAGGCACAGAGCCGGGCATCAAGCAGCTCCTTGGGAGCCTCTTTTCTCATGGGCTGCACCCACAAACCCAGGCACAGGGGAGGGCAGGGGCTGGGGAAGGGAGGAGGAGAAACCAAAGTGTCTTTCTTTGCCTGTATTCTCCCCAGCTCTCTGCTCAGAATTGCCCATCACAGCACATTCACAATTCTACTGGATGCTTTGGCTCCTGTCGCAGCATCAGGTTTTTGAAAGGCGATAGTGTTTCAGGTCACTGAATGAACTGCAGCACAAAATGTTGCCTTGCATAAAACAGTTTTTGACTGGCAACAGTTTCCTCAAGGCTTAAAATTTAACTAAGCACTTGGTAAAATTAAATCCTTTTATGAGAGAAAAGAGCATTCCATGTAATGCAAACATTGTACCAATTTTTCCACAAACAGAACAGAAATATTTTATTACTGTGCCTAGAAAAAAAATCAAAATACCATATTTTCTCAATTGTTTTCCAATCACTGGCAAAATGGAAACAGAAACAGAAGATAAAACCATAAATGTACTAGTGCTGTATGTTCCTCTTAATCAGCTTAAAATCAATTATGTCTTTCAGTATTTAACAACTGCTGCTGCTGTTGAAGTGAATGAGTTGCATTTGTGTCTGTGTAGCAAGGCTGTGACAAGAACAGCAGATGAAGGCTGATTTTGTGGCTTGACTGTAATACCCGAATGCTAATACTCTGACCATTTAGCTGTAATAACAGTTTTAGTCTGAAAGACATTTCAGACTACGGGTAAAACTTGTAGCCCATGGAATCCCATTAAATACTTTCCGGGTCTTTGTGTCTGAGCTTGGCTGTGCACCACCTGCAGCAGTGGAACAGTAGATGTACTAATAAATATCATCATGATGCTTTTGTTTATTGCAACTTTTTTTGTCATCTCTCACTCCATACTTATTTGTTGCAAAGGTGGTCTGCAGGGCTTGCTTCTGCTGAATATTGAGCAATCAAATGTGATCGTTGTGAACGTGTTGACTGCAGTAGCTTTGCTTGTTGATAGATTGACAGGGAACTTTCTCTGTGCTGAGCAGCTATTCATTTTCTAGCACTCTGGGGAGGACTTCACCTTGAACCAGACTCTTAAGTTGTGGCAAACGAATGGAACTACCTGACTCCTGCAATATGACATTGAATTTTAAACAGAAACTACTTATTACCATACTCTTTTTTTTTTTTAAAGTCAGTGTGCTCTTGTAATTTTTTTTTCGTTTTGCATCTTTCCCATTAGAAACATTAAAAATTAAGTGATTTTACAGTATAAATTTTTCTTTACCTGTTTCAAAAAGCATCCTAAGGAATAATTAAAGCTCTTGAAGAAACTGAAAGGAAAAATTGAGTTTCCTCTGTGAAAATGTTATGGCATAGTAGAATATTGGAGATTTGGGTTTTTTTTTGGTAGCACAGGCTAAGATTCATATTTGTAAGGCCTTTCATTGCCTCTATACCAAATATATTTGTTGTCACATACTCGGTAGGTTTTGAGAGTGTATATGCTCTAAACACATACTTAAGAGCAGATCTAGATATTTAGAAAGATATTTAAATATCTTCCTCTGTATCCATAAAAATTAAATTCACTGTAGCATTTTTTTAGCACATAGGGCATGACTCCTGTTGGGAGTACAGTGTCCTGATTTGGGCTGCCTGGTACAAGAAGGACTTGGATATGAGTCCAGCTGAGGGTAACCAAGGTAGTCAAGAATCTGAAAGATGTAATGCTCAATTAGAACCTTGTTCAGCCTTAAGAATGTTAGTTCAAGGAGAATATTTTGCTGTCTTCAACAGCCAACAGGACAGTATAAAGAAGACAGAGACAGGATATTCCTGGAAATGCTTCATTGTAGGAAAAAAGGCAATGGACATGGGAAATTTTGATTAGATTTAAGAAAAAATATTTTCCTTATGTAGGTGACCATGTACCAGAAGAGGTTTCCCAGAGATTTGGTGATATTTTTGTCCTTAGAGGGTTTCAGTACTTGCCTTGTTGCATCCCTGAGCAACCTGATCTAAGTGGCATTGCTTTGAGAATAAGATTGGACTCCCTGACCTCTCAAGGCCCTTCTAGACTCTGTGATTCTGTGATACATGTATAAAATAGGAGATATAAAATTAAATTATTTGTGTTCAGCAACGTAATAAAATCATTGTATAAACCTTAATTAAACTGGAATAAGAGGAATAACGCTAACAGGGAAGGTGTTAGTTATGTACATTGCTTTAAGTAAGTCATAGACCAGAGTTAATTGTAAATTAAAGGAGAGTTTATCCACAGATACCAACATCTGGGATTCACCCTGGGACTGCAAACATTGTTTCTTACAAATAATGTGCAGAGTGACTAGTTAAAAAAGAATGATGTGTATCTGAGCACTTAAAACTTGTATTTAAGCATAAAGTTTCAGAAACCTCTCTCAAAGATTTCTGTTCATTTTTTCAAATGCGTTTCCTGGCACTCTCATCTTTCTTCTGCAGAAAGCTGTTTGGTGAATGTAAAATGCTGTCTTTGCTACACTGTGCTGGTGTGGGACTGTCAACGGAAAAATATTGGAGCTCTTTATTCATTCTTCAGAATTTCAAAGCTATTATGTATTCAAAATATTCTTTTATCAACTACCTATGTAATGGCATTAGTTACCTGTACAGTGATAGATGGGTGTGCAAATCTGTAATGTAAGGATCCTTGTGAAATTTCATCTGGGAAAAGTATTTGTAGAATACTCTGCATAGAAGTAATGTTATTTTTGAAAGATAAATGCACAAAAGCAACAATCATTGATATGAGAAAAGCTGGATCCTAAATGTGCTTTACAATAACCCAATTTTAACTCTTTCAATATTTCTGCTTTTTGTTTGAAATATAAAATATAAACTGGAAACTAAACAGATTTTATAGCCCAATTCTATTATGTAAATCACTGTGGGCTCTGATGTTGAAAGCTCCAATTCTGTCTGAAATCAAATTGTCAGGATGAGTTATAATTCCCTGATGGAAACACTGACTAATCTCAGAGTGTGTAGATGCTAATGGTGCCATGTAATGTATTAGTGAGCGTGTTTCTGATAAATAGGATTGAAATACTACGGGGCAGTCTTAAACATCAGCTCAGAAAAGATCTCAATTATCAAGTGCCTCAGAAGGAGCTAACTGAGTTTTTCTGTGCAAGTCTGTCATACCAGAAAAGAGTTGGTGAGCCTTTTGCTTTTGAAGAAACTCCATGCACTTTCCAAAGGCGGACTTCCCTGACTTGTATCACCTTGCAAGCAAAAAATGCAAATATCATTGTGCCTCTCTGAAAAATGCAATTATAATGACAGCTCTTATACTACCTGCACATACTAATGCCATAAATGTGGTTGCCGATGCACAACAAACAGGTGACAGAGCTGGAGAAAAGTGCTGCTTCACACGGGATGTGTAATATTATGGGCTAAGCATTGTGGCTTGCCATAGATTTAGACTGATTATGATTCAATTTGCATTTAAAATACAGATCTGTATAAAATTATTTTTTAGAAAAAGTTGGTGAAATATGAACACATTTTTTACCTACATGATTGGATTTGTGAGGTAATCTGCTTAGACATGAAATACTATTACAGTAAATATTGTATGATTGTACACCAGGCCTATAATCACTTCTGATTTAAACACGCCCATTGTTAAATTGAATATAAATTTTAATGGCTAATATTTATTGCAGTCTTTTAAAAAAAATCTGCCTGGAAAGAAATCCAAAATATATTTGCTAAAAAAAATAAATAAAATCTTTTAAACAGGATATTTGTATGAAGTGAGAGATATTTAAAAGGATATTTCACAGCAGAGTTAAATCTCAGCCCAGCTGAGTCCAGAGCTGTACCTAACCTCGGGTCTCGCCTGTGGGTGGGCCAGGTTCCACGGTGGCCGTGCTCACGGCCTCGGAGCAGCCAGCTGCAGGGAACATCTCCCAAGAGCAGTGTTGTTTTGTAATCACAATATGCTGGGGAATTAAGATAAAATTATTTATCTAAGATGCTACGTGCTCCTGGTTGACTTTTTATTTGAGATAGAATTCTTCCATTTTCAGATTGACTTTTCCATACCCGTGCCCTGAAAAATAAGCGCCTTTCTGTGTTCTTGACAGTGAGAGCCACTTGGTTTTACAATATCAGGATTTTTTTCCTAGCTTTTTCCAAAGTCCTTAAACTTTTTTAAGCTGTTTGAGTTTTTTTTTAAGCATGAGAGTTTGGCCAGTGAGTAAACAATCCCATTGAGAGCTGTCGCAGATTCTTTCTGAAATTGCTATTCTGACGCAGAACTGACCCAGGAGTGACTTAGTAAAGTTATCACCAAGCAGATTAATTGTTCCTGTTACAATTACGTATATGTTATGTCATGGCTGACATTTACTAGACATTTTCATGTCTTTCTGTGCACAAGCCAGTTTCAGATCTAGAGGAAGAATTTCTATTTGGCTTAAAGATAAAATATTGAGCCTTAATTTTTTTTTTATAGTGGGAATCTTACTGTGCTCAGTCAGAGACCAGTATTTGATGAATTCTGGAAAGAGTTCCTGTGAGTCTCCAGATTTCTAACTGTTCTTTCATCACAGAGCTGGAGAATTAGAATGAACAGCAGAAAAGAATTGTGGGCTGCTTCTTATTTTTAAATCCTTGCGTATAAGACCATTGTCTAAGTGCTTCCCTGGAAGTCTGACTGTTGTCTGCCTCCCAGCAAATATATAATTAGTATACATCTGTATTAGGTATAAATAGTGACAAATATCCTCATGCAGCGCTCATCTTCATGTTGCTACCACCCACATGCCTGTTGCATTTCCAGCTGGTTGACATGGGCATCTATTAAAACGAATCAACCGTCACTTTATTTTTCCATATACAAATAATCTGCTCTGTCTGACATTTTAAGTGTAATCTCTCTGACATTGAGGCTGTCTGTTTGCAGGCTTGTTGTTCACGCACGATACACCGATATTGGAGAAGGAGAATGGAAGGGGGGTATTTGGGAGAAACTGCCCCCAGAAGCCAGTGAGAGGTAGAACCATGAGAGCATGTTGTAACTTTGAGAAAAAAGCTGGAAGACTGACAGTGCGGGTGAGGGGGTTACAACTTTCCTAGCTCCAAACCCCCCTTAATCTAATTTGTGTTGCCCACAAATTAGCTTGCATTTCCTTCTCTTTCCTTGATTTCTTTCTCCTTATTCCTTTTTCAGTTCTTTATTTTTTTCTGGCAAGAGGAGTGTAAATCTGTACTAATCTAAGAGACTTATTTTTAATAGCAGTAGTACTAGTCTTTACTTCCTTTGACTTCCCTGAGCACTGCTCAGCTGAGAAGAAGTAAAAAGGCAAATCGTGCTCCTCAGATGCTGAAGATACTGAAAATAGGAAGGCAGAATAAATCAGGGACTGGCAAAAATGCACTGTATCTGTTTAGCTGCGTCAGTGCTGATGAGCAGATATAAAAAGAACGTAAAAGTTAAAGACACAAAAATCTAGGCTGAGTAAATCACACGTTTGAGGAATTTTTCCAAATCAGTGTTGGGAAGACATTAAAAAGTCAATTCTGGACTTGCAAGTGAGTTCACTGATGTGAAGAAAATGTATAGAGAAGGTTTTTAATTTTTCAGATGGAATGTTAATAAGAGATGAACAGAGTAGCACGTGCATGGTGACAGGTAAGAGGGAGCTGTAGCAGTGAGGGTTGGCAGCATAAGGATCAATCTGGGATGTTCCAAAAGAAAAAAGGACAAAGACGAGAAAAGGGAGAATCGATGCGAAGTGCAGGAAACCAGCAAAATCAGAGCACTTTCTCACGCACGCTTCAGAGGCATGAGAGGAGCAGCAGAAGGAGAATCAGACCTCAGGGTGCGATGGTGCCATGATGTCAATAACAGAAAGGACGGGTTGTCAGAGGTGAGAGGAGAAACAGTATCATTTGAAAAAGCAAGGGAAGTCTGTGAGAGATGGATGTGAAAAGTGTCTGACAGGGTGAAAAGAGAAAGCGGGCGACGCTGAATTAAAATAGGTGATCAGTTAAGGGAAATAATTCAAAGAGTGTAGGGGATCTGGAGGTGTCCATAGCAAAAGAATAACAGTACACTCAACGGATGGAAATGTTGGAGAAGTTTCAGAAAAGATGTAGAAGTGAGGGCAGGATCACTTAGAAATTGAACACTTTTAGTCTGCAACAGGTGAGAGAAGCCAGCAGCCATCAAGTAGTAAGGGAAGACAACACCCCTGTGGAGGGAAAGCAAGAGAAAAGGGTGGGCACTGAACCACCCTAGAGCTGCCAAAGTGCAAAGGTGAGTGGGAGCAACCAGCTGAGTGCAAGTGGCAGGAGGGGAAACATGGCTGTGGCTTTTGGAGTTCTGCTTGGACCAGGCATTGACTGCAAACTTGAATAATGCTCTAGGGGTATTTGTGAAATAAAATAATACTCCTTAGGATACATTTATAGAGCAGAAATGGAATACAATTGCTGCTAATTGGAGCTGCTGAAAATAGTAGTCTTCCTCTAAACTGTGTTAGATATTTTTTAGGTATTTCCATAGGAGTTCCATTCTCCCCTCTAATGGTGGTTTTGAGTTGTTTTCCTGACTCCCAACACCAAATCATTACCCCGGCTAGGCAGAAATTACTTAAATATGAATCACTCTATGCCTAGAATATCCTTGGCTAATAAACACTGCATTACATTTCTTTCGTTTTGCCTTTTTCTTCCGTTCATTTTAAGTGTCACTTCTTTACTACATCTTGACATTTAATATGAAGAATTTCATCTACGAGAAGTACATCTGAGTTTTCAGCTCAAGAGTCCAATTAAGAAAATGCTCCCATGTGCACACATTTTCTGTTATTGAACTTCAAGTTCCCTGCAATGTCATTTACAATGCAAGGTAAAAATCAAGGCTTTTGTGGAAAAAAAAAACAAAAAACAACAGTTCGAAGCTGAAATATCACATTGACTCCTCACTGTGCTTCCACACCTCCAAAAAAAAAGAGATGCAAAAAGCTGTCATTCAGCTGCTATATTGTCCAAATTTTACTTAATGCCTTTTTTTCTTTGCATTTGCATATGCTCCACATCCCTATATGTTGATAATGGTGTTGATAACCTCCTGCTTTAATGTTTAAGAGATTACATAGCAGTAGTGGCAATTAAAAAGGTAATACAGCTTAGTGCATTTGTAAAAAAAAAACTCTTTTTTTTTAATATGTTAAGTTACTTTGATACCAGTGTAAATGCTAGGCAGGAATTAACAAAGATCAGGCTTTCTCCCCTGGATGCTGTAATACAAATTGAAGATGCATAGCAAGAAAGAAATTGATGTAGTGCAATACCCAGTTCACAAGCTGTTGTTATCTATAAAGTTGTCTGGGTCTGTTCTCAGGAGCTGGTGGCTTCCATTCATAGGGCTTTGCTTGTGACGACCTGTCTTGGTGCTGCTGGGCCTTTTCAGTGCAATGTCATGAGGACTAAGAGTGAAAACACTCTTTTAATCTTTCTGACATTGAGATGAGGTGGTTTCGGTTCCCTTGCCAAGTTTTGTCCTTCCAGCAGATAAACTCTGGGCTGACACAGAGGGGAACCTGTCAGTTCTTTCATGGTGAATGTGACAGCAGTGCCTGTGATGGAGGACACATGACACTGAATGCTCCCCTTCAACAACACTTTACAAACAAGGGAGGGTCTTCATTACACGTAAGAGGTTCTTGTGGAAAGGTTTCATACGGGGAGGACTTTTGCTTAGTCTAGTGTCTTAACTATTTCATGCTATTTTATAGACTGTTCTTCTATTTGGATTATTTTGCTTTATTCTGATCAAAATTTAAGTGTGTGGGACATTTTATGGATGGAAGAATGCAAACTTTCTTCAGGAGAGGAATCTTTGTTTTCAGATGTAAAGCCAAGCCGCATATTGTAGTCTCATTGACATTCCCTTGATCTTATGATCAGTGTAAGCAGAAGACAGTTTATGGAAGAATGACTTTACACTTAAGAAGGAGGAAAAGCGAAGTCACGGTGATTAGAGTTTATATGAAGTGCAAAACTTTATGAAGTTTTGATTTTGAAAAGCATTCTGCAATGTTTAGTTTTCTTTTCCATCCCGTTTCACTGGCTGACAGGTTTTCTACAGAAACGTCTATCTCCAGCATTGCCATTGGTAGAAAAATCACAGTCGTGGTCCATAAGGTTTGGGAATAAGAGTGTTCGTCCTGAGGTAAAGAATTCATGTTTAAATCCCTGTTGACTTCTGTTAATAAAGACAGGCTATTTCAAGCCTGTCTGGATCTTTGGGCATGTACTAGGATCCAAGCCTTTCTAGTGGTTGCCGGTCATTTAGGGCTTTTAGCAACTTGGCTTAAGGTAGATAATTTCACAGCACCAAAAGCGCAGAGCTTGTTTGAACATTCTGAAACTGCCGTGGTGGAGATAACAGAACAATATAGAGACCGCTTAAGGTATTCAAATCCAGACAGGAAAGAGTGTCATGTGAACGTGAATGGAATTTGACTTTACTTACTACTTTGTGATAATATAGCTGAATAAAAAGCAGTTTTATTTCTGCAGGCCAACCCAAATTAGTATATATATTGGGTATATTTCCACACACACAACTCAGCGGCCACCCTATGAGTATGTAATAGGAAGGATACTCTTTGACTTTCTTCTGCAGTTTGCTGCTATCGAGGTGTGTGCTTTGCTACCTGCTGGGCTTCTTTGTGTAAAGCCTCTGTTTGAGAACAGTGTTAACAATTGTTCCAGCCCTAATGATTAATCTGACTGTCAGGAACCCCGGGTACTTTCCCTGCTATGTTTTGCAGTGAAGAAAATGTCTTATCTGGCATGTTGGCTGGTTCAGGTGGCTGTGCTTAGTCACTTTCCTAGCAGCTCTTGCCTGTATTCAGTGCACGATGCAGTTCTTAGGAGACTCAAGGGCTTCACTCTCCCAATTGAGCTGGAACCTTTCCATCCGTGTTCGATATCTTGAATTTTTGTCAGAGTGGGAGATTGCTTTAGTTTCTGAGTATCTGTTCACTGAGAAGTCTGTCTGCTCAGACTGTTGAGAAGGATATCTCTTACTGCCATTGGATAGATCTGTGAAACCAATGTATTTTATGGTGGGGGAAAACCAAAAAGTGGAATCTAAGTAAAATCTGTTGTCCATTTGGGAGCCTTCGCTGATGCCTACAAAAACACGAAGAAAGCAGGTGAACTTGCTTTTCTGAGACTAAAGCCTTTCTCCCCCTCCACAGGGAATCACAGATGGTAGGTAGGATTTCTCTGGGAGGCAGCTGGGTGAGAGCTGGAGCAAGCTTAATTTTTCCAGTGAGCCTACAGTGGTCGTTGTCTTTTTGAACACTGAATAAGGCTGCAGAGCCACTGTTGGGTTTGAGGTTTTTTCTTGCTTCTACATGCATGCAACTATGTAAAAAAATTTTCCGTTAATCACAGCTATCTTAGTATAGAATTGCAGTTGTGCTAAACCATCCTTCTTAAGGAAATGAATGTAAGTTGGAAATATTGCAGCGTTGTTTACTTTCTACCCTGAACTACCTCTTTTACTGGTGGCATCTAAGATGCAAGTGAAGCAGGACTACCTATCATTAGCTGTGTGGTCACAATACTTGTATTGGTACCAACATAGTGGTTTTAGGTTTATGCACTGCCAGGTATCTTGATTGAATATTTACATATTAAAAAAAAATACAGGAACACTGAGACATGATTTCTTATATTTTTTCTAACATTCAGCATGGTGGCTGATGGTAATTAGTTATTGCTGATGTACAGTCTGACTCCTTAAATACCTAAATGAAAAGAAAAAAGAAGTATAGATTAAAAAGACCTATAAGAAAAAATATATGAATGATTCTAACTTGGCAACAATGCGAGGGGAGAGAAAGTGTCTTGATTCTCATCCCTGCAGCTGTTTCTTTCTCAGTAGTGGTAATCAATTCAGAAAATAGATGATGCTCACTTGTGATTAATTTGTATCAGATTTACATTTGAAAACCGCGAAAACCTTGCTGAAAACTGGATGAAAGCCTCAAGATCTAGACAGGATTAAACTTAAAATAGAAGAAAAAAAAAAGTAATTGTGTAAGTACTGGAATTTGACACTATAAAAACCCATCAATAACCTCCCATTGCGTGTAAAAAGAGAGACTCGAAGGTTTGGCAGAACTAATTAAATTCCTTGTCCTGTGAGTTTCATAATACCTACCCTTTTCATTATTTTTAATTGACTTTCAGCGAATTATCCAAACTGAAGTCCTGGTCTGCTAAATTTTTGGGGAATTCTGCTGTTGGTTTCTATGTCTCCAGATTGTAGTGCGTGATTTGTGATTCTGCTTTAAAGATAAAACAATCCAAGAACACTCGCTGTTCTCATTTTTGTCTTTTTAAAATTCCTCATTGTTTTTTAATAGCCCCAATCCATCTATAAGCTTATAGAAATAGTTTCTGAAGTAAACTTGTTTGCCTTGGAGCTTCTCTCAGTTCTTTCCACTTTCATTTGAGCAATTTATTTACCTTGACCTAAGGTACCTGTCACTTCTGCAAGATTCTGCTCTTGATGCTTCAAAGAAAGAACTCCATAGTAAATCTCTAAGAAAATAATGGAGTTTCATTTTCAACTAAATACATAAAGTTGAAATATATTTCTGCACAGGCATTCCTTTTCCACTGGCACAGTGCAAGGCAGTGATTTCTCTCTGACTGGAACATACTAGCCTTCACGTAAATTTAATTCACGTTCTTACGTTCGAGCTTCTAAAATGAAAACTTAGCTTTCTGTAACTATAAATACATTGTATTAAACAGAAAAGGACAAATTGCGTCCTCCTTCATGTTTGGGAAATCTATGTGATATCAGATGACTTAGAACACACAACTTGTGAAAGAACTGGCTCAGAGCAAAAGAAAAAATATAAACACAGTGTTGCTTTTCAGGTCTTAATGGAGCTACCAGATGTGGTGGAAATTGTGTTACAGTTAATGTACTCTGCTAGAGATATCTTGTGATACTATTAGCATTTCAGTTCATGATTCCCCCCTCCCAAGAAGGATTTTAAAAAGCATAAGTAGAAGTCGTGTCTCGATCAGGTCGGTGTGCAAGACTTACCTTTCCTGCAAAGCTTTCCCCATAACTGGAGCAGAAGAATAACCCTGCAGGGTGCTCAGGGCTACAGACAGACGACTAAACCACAGAGTAAGACAGAGATTTGATTGTCCCTCTTGGACAGATTTACCAATTGTGTGTATCAGGCTGTAGCAGCAACTGTGTTCAACAGCCGTAGGAGATAAGAGGATTGATAATGAAATGGCGAAAGAGGTTGCAGAAGTGTGCAGACATTTAATATCACTGTCATTACCTGGAAAAATACCAAATGACCTACAGAAAGCATACAGCTAACATCTAAGAAATTATTGCCATGATGTTTTTAAACAGTGATTTAAGAAGTATCTGGAGCTTCTATATCTCTAAGCTCCAGATGTCACCACACTGACAATATAACGTAACTTCTGTGACAAATCTAGGCAAATAACCTCCTCCATGCTATCTGTAATATTTGAAAATCCTAAACTGAGTTCAGAGTGGCCTGTCTTTTTCATATAAATGGGGTAATTAATCCATATTTCTCATACAAAGCTCTTTTTAGCATTTACTTCCCAGACTAAAATTTTCATGCACTGGCCACATACCTTTGTGTTATTTTGTAATTAGATGTTGTGTAGCTTGAAATCCATGTGATTCTTGGAGGGCTATTTTGTTATCTAAGTAAAATGGATAACTGTGAGACTGATAGAGGATGTTACCACAGTTAAGGAAAACAGGCTGTTATTACCAAGTGTGGGACTGTAGCTGGAAATAACTAGAAGGTGTATATCCTCAGTGTTACCTTCTTTTCTATCACTGTTGTGAAGTCACATCAAAGAGTGACCTTTTTACTTTTATCTGATGCACATTTGGGAAAAAAAACTCGCCTCTCATGCTGCTGTAAAGTAGGGAAGCTTGTGATCCCGAGAGGTATACAAAGGGAAATGCGTGAGTTTCCTCCTGAGCCCTATCCATACCCCACCGCTTTCCAGTGGATGTCATTGCAAGACAAAATGAATCCTCTGGGTCAAAAATAAAGTGGTGAGAAGCCAGCAGTGCTGGAGCACAGCTTCTGATGCATTAATTTTTGCTATTCAGTAAACTGTCGGGCTGAATCAGTTGCCTCACAGATCACCAGCACAGCTACAGCAGGATTGACAGCACTCCCAACTCCAAAGAAACTTCCACCGTACCAAAAATAGCCGTGAAAATAATGCTAATCATACCCCCAGAGGATCCCCCTGCAGAAAATAACACTGATCAACAGCAGGCCAGAGCATGATGCCAGCATGTTCAGAGCTTTGAGCAGCAGTGGCGATTCCTGACCCTTTGCTGCTTGCTGGGAGCATTTGGAGCAGTTCAAGAAGGTTGAGAAGAACCCACTTCTGTACATTGCTGCACACAGCCCTCCGATCCATTGCAAGGCAGCAGGTCCTGTGCTGTCTGGCTTCATTCATGAGGGAAGTTACAAGACCTACTTGTTTTTTATATCTCATATGTAGGATATAGACCCTTTATTGGCCATCTGGCATGGAGAATAATTTCCTTCCTTCATGTCTGCATAAACCATCTTCTATTTTAGTTTTGCTTCTGAAGTTCTGAGCTTGTTAATGTCTTTTTTTTTTTTCCTGATTTTGAGCAAAAGTTCATCCTCTCATCTTCAGAAATTTATTTTTATTTAAAAATTTCACCTTCGTTCCTGCATTACTTCCTTTGAAGTCATTATGCTCTTGAGTAGCTCAGACCTTTCTCATTTAGCCTTTTTCCATCTGGTAGGTTTTTATAATTCACTGAAGATTTTTATAGCTGTTTGATGAATTCTGTGCATTCTTGGACTTACGTGGCAGAACACATTCCTCAGTGCACCGTCTGAAGTCTTCTGTATGATCCAGCTTAGCACCTCCTTTATCCTTCAATTACACTTTTTCCCTTAAACTAGCCATGGATTTCTATTATCCACGTACTTTTATAAAGGTCTCTCGCTCCAGCACTAGGTTCTTTTTCCCCTCTATGGAAGTCATGAGACAGGCTAAAATGAGAATTCCATGTTGATTTAACATGTTGGCATCTGGTTTAGCCAGAATAATTGTCATGTCAGTTAACTCATGTGGGAAATGTCTTTTTAGGGTGAAATATAATCAAAAGGCCATACTGCATGCAAGGAGCTACTCCTGCAGTTCCTAACCCGGGTGTCTTAATGGATTTAGAAGGTGATGAAAATGGCAGCCATCTAAATATGCAACAGGCAGTTTCCTTTCTGATTGTGTGTAGTTTTGCTGAACAATGAGAAGTGCTTTTGGAACATATTGTAACAGGAGTTTCCCTCTGTCCTTGAAGCAATAAAGCTTCTAATAAAGTAAAACTTGGATCCACGGATGGTAAATTTTTCTTCCCATTAAAGTATTTAGGACCCTGTATTAATAACACTATCCATTTCTCACACTATTTCATGCACTGACACCCAGGTGCACTCTATTTCCTTCCCTGAAACCCATCTCAAAGGTGTAGTCATAGCTGTCATTTCAGATATAAATTTTCTCTGTAGAGAGAGACAGAACTTTTACGCCTAGCTTCTAAATCTCCCAGCAGGGAGGGCCTTTCTTGTGGCAGCCATACGCTATTATTCAACAGCAAGGGGAATTTCTGAGTGTGGCACCCTACTGAATAAAGGTGTTTCTGCGCTTAGCACACTTGTCATCAATCATTTCCACAATCTACAGATTATTTTTTTTGTTACTTGAGCAAAGCTAAGTATTTAGCAGAAAGAAAATTACTGGATTCTGCTCTTTGTGCCTTGCCAGAAATAAGTTTTAATGCACTTCGATTCATAAGAATAAAACCAAACAGAAGGCTGCAAAATCTACCTGAATCTACCTGAGAATACTCAGAAATCATTTTCCCTTGCAAAGCCACACCTAAGGATCTAAGTTTCTTTTTTTTCTTCCTTTCCTAGACATTTTTGAATAGTAATTTGACAGCTACAGCCTTTGTTTAAACTAGCAGAGTTATTAGAATTATGGAATATATCATAAAAAAAAGAAAGAGGAGCCATGTGGGGTTCTTTGTATTAGAAGAATGCAGCAACAGAAATGTTGAATCTAAAGCCCGCTGAAGGGACATTTGGACCAGCACGGAAGTTTGGGACTTGTTCAGCTTTGTCGAGTTCTGTCTGTTGATGACACAGATGGTTTCTGTGCTCCTTTAACTGTCTAGTTGTGTTTTCTTTTACGCAGTTCCTAACTCATTCCACCCAAACCTGCTGCACTTCCAGTGAGTACCAGAACATATTTAGCTCCATTGCCGTGAGTCCTTTCATTTAAATCTTAAACATTATATTTCCTAAAGCCATCAGTGGAATATCCAGGGATGACCTTTCTGTCCTGTGTGTGGCTGATAGTGCCGTAGACAGTTCTGTACTTTATAATGCTCAAAACATCCTAAATTCATTTGACTTTGTGTTGATGTGCTGTGCTAAAACAGCTGTAGATCCTTACCTTGCTGCTTTCTCCTAAGAAAAAGCCCTTTCTTTTATATTCATCTTGTTTGATTGCACAGTCTGTTTGCAGAATAAAGACCCTATTGGAGTATTTTTTATTTGTTTTTATATCAGTCTTAAGAAAACCAGAAATGTTTTCAGTATCAAAGAACAACTTCCTTCTATATCTCTTTCCTCCTCTGTGAGCTTCACTTGGGATGCTGTAAAACAAGCAGGTGCAGCCCACAAGTGTCATTTCTGTCAGGCTCCAGCCAAATAAGACACAGCAGAGGCTCCCAGATGATCAGGTGATTAGCCCACACATTGCAGGCTTTACTCTTCATTTAACAATTAAACAAATTGTTCACATTATCTGTTCATGATAACTTGAGAAGCATATCTGATCAAAATGTGCCTTTCTCTTAACTATCCCTTCATTGAAAATACACCAAGTTAATACAACAAGTTTTTACTACTTGGATCATGATTTTTTTAGAGTATTATTGACTTCATTCATTGAGGCTAATTAATTAAATATGCTGCTGAAATCCTATGAATTCTGTTTATTCTTGTGCACTATCAACAGAAGCAGTGAGTAATTTCGAGTTACTAGCAAGGAGTTGGGCAGGAGAGATTTATTTAAATATCTGTGTTTCTTCCTCCTCATATGAAAGAAGGTAGTAATGTAAAATATGAACAAGTGGTATTTTCTAGTAACTGTAAAAATCATTTCACGTCTATTTCAGTCAGAGCTTGCCTGCACGAAGGCAGGAAGAGAACATTTAAACAGTTTCAGGGGTTGGCCACAGTTGTGACTACAGCTTAGAGAAAGTCATCTACTTCTAGCATATCTGTAACTTATATCTATGTTTTTATATGATAAGCATTCCTCAAAAAGAAAATAATTGTGGATTTAATTGCAGAAAAAATAAGCCTAATTAAAACTACAAAGAGGAGGTAGTTGCTCTAGTCCTTGACTTTCCCTTGAAAATGAATTGTAATATGTTTTTTTTTATTGCTAGTCTATAAAAAGCATCATTCAGAAAAATAATAAAAAAGCCCTCAATGACCTGAAGCGAGGTTAAGAATTTCATAGTGTCAGCAATAGGTCTGTTGACCCAGAAGATTTTTTGTTTTCGTATGATTAATTTTGTCTCAAGAACTCTTGTTATTAATACCTCAGTATTAGAAGTTAAAATAACACTTTTTTCCTTCTGGAAGGTATGGATGTAAATATATTTTTGCATGTGAGTTTTCATTTGGAGATAATTTATACAGTTTTAAGCTTGTCAGGGACAAACTGATTGCAACTACTGTGGCGATCACAATGCTAAAGTCTGCACTTCAGTGAGACTCTTACATGGAAGATGAACTCACTGGACATGGAACTCATGCATGTGAAAAGAGCTGCAACAGGGATATATAGGTGCATATATATATGATATATGGGTGATATATGCTTTAAGATGATCCTAAATGACCAGAAAAGACCACAGAACACAGAATGGTTCCTTTTCCTGGTTGAAAAGGACCTCCTAGATCACAGAGTCCAACCCTACCCATAACAAAAAAACCCACCTAAATACCCTGATCATACATGACTTCAAAACCACAAAATAACCCCCTAGATGCCTGCCATGAGTGCAGGTCCTGAAGCACCAGGTCTGCCCATTTCTTAAATACCTCCAGGGATGGTGACTCCACCACCAACCTGGGCAGCCTGTTCCAGGACCTCACCACTCTGTAAAGAATTTCTTCCTAATATTCAATCTAACCCTCCCCTGCTGCAATTTCAGACCATTCCCTCTGGTTCTGTCAGTAGTTACTAAGGAGGAGAGGCCAACCCCCACCTCTCTACAGCCTCATTTCAGGTGGCTGTAGAGGGCAGTGAGGTCCCCCCTCAGCCTCCTCTTCTCCAAACTAAACATGCCCAGCTCCCTCAGTATCTCCTCACATGACTTGTTCTTTAAACCCCTCATGAGCTTGGTAGCTCTCCTCTGGACACCCTCCAGCATCAAAATGTCTTTCCTATAATGAGGGGCCCAGAACTGAACACAGTATTTGAGATGAGGCCTCACAAGTGCTGAGTACAAGG